>VSMD01088811.1:0-50434 GCA_008750895.1 Mirza zaza
AAGAGTTCTTATCATAAAAGGGTGGTGAATTTTGTGAGATGCTTTTTCTGCATCTTTCGAGAGGATCATATGGTCTTTGTTTTTGCTTCTATTTATGTGGTGAATCACATTTATAGATTTGTGTATGTTGAGCCATCTTTGCATCTCTGAGATGAAACTCATTTGATTGTGGTGGATTATTTCTTTGATGTGCAGCTCTGAATTTGGTTTGCTAGGATTTTATTGAGAATTTTAGCATCTATATTCATAAGGGATGTTGGTCTGTTTCCCTTTTTTTATTGTTGTTGTATCCTTTCCTAGCTTTAGTATCAAGGCGATATTGGCTTCATAGAATGAGTTGGAGAGGATTCCTTTCTTATCTATGTTATGAAATAATTTCTGCAATATGGGTACTAGTTCTTTGTAGGTCTGATAAAATTCAGCTGTGAAACCATCTGGTCTGGGACTTTTTTTTTGAGAGCTTTTTATTGCTGCTTCAGTTTCATTCCTTGACATTTTGTCTATTCAGGAGTTCTGTTTTTTTCCTGATTGAGCCTAGGGAGGTTGTGTGTTTCCCTTTTCATCCATTTGCTCAATGTTTTCAAGTTTATGTGCATAGGGATTTTTATGGTATTCAGAGATGATATATTTTCTGTTTCCATGGTATCAGTTGTAATATCTCCCTTTTCATTTTTGATTGAGCTTATTAGGATCCTTTCTTTTCTGTTTCTGGTTAATCTAGTGAGAGGCCTGTTGATTTGTTCACCTTTTCAAAGAACCAACTTTTTGTTTCATTAATCTCATGTATAATTCTCTTGTTGTCAATTTCGTTTAGTTCTGCTTCTGCTGGGTTTGTGATTGGTTTGCTCTTCCTTTTCCAATTCCTTGAACCAATTCTTTAGATTGTTGATTTGTAATCTTTCTGTCTTTTGTATGTAGGCACTTATGGCTATGAATTTTCCTGTTATGACTGCTTTTGCTGAATCTCACAGATTTTGATAACTTGTGTCCCCTTTGTCATTTAGTTCAAAGAATCTTTGATTTCCATCTTAATTTCCTCCTTGACCCAATAACTCTTCAGTAGTAGGTTATTTAATTTTCATGACTTTGTGTAGAGTCGAGTGTGGGAATTGATTTCTAATTTTATTCCATTGTGGTCTGAGAAGAAACATGGTATAATTTCTGTTTTTTAAAATTTGTTGAGACACGTTTTGTGGCCTAGGATGTGATCAATCTTAGAGAATGTTCCATGATCTCATAAGAAGAACGAATATTGAGTAGTTTTTGGGTAGAATGTTCTGTAAATGTCTATTAGGCCCATTTGTTCTATAGTTCCTCTTAAGTCCATTATTTCTTCACTTATTTTCTGCTTGAAGGATCTGTCCTGTTCTGTCAATGGGGTGTTGAAGTCCCTGGCTATTACAGGGCCGTTGCTGATAATTTTGTTTAGTTCAAGTACGGTTTGCTTCATGAATCTGGGTGCACCTGTGTTCAGTGCATAAATATTTAGGATTGGTATGCCTTCTTGTTGAATTTTTCCCTTCACCATTGTATAATGACCATCTTTGTCTTTCTCTACTTTTGCTGATTTGAAGCCTATGTTATCTGATATGAGAATGGCTATACCAGCTTTGTTTTGGTTTCCATTTGCGTTGAATATTGTTTTCCATCTCTTCACCTTGTGTCTGAGTGAGTCTTTGTGGGTTAGATGTGTTTCTTGGAGACAGCAGATACTTAGCTTGTATTTTTTTTATCCATTCAGCCAGCCTGTGTCTCTTGAGTGGGGAGTTCAAGCCATTCACATTTATTGAAAGAATTGGTAAGTGGGGTGTATTTCTGTTCATCCTGTTGAGTAGAACTTTATTGCTTTGTTTTATCTCTTAAATCATTGTGGTATCTGGGCTCTGATCTTTAGCTTTTGGGTGATTTTACACTGATGGGTGTCTCTTTTATTGCCCCATGTGTAATGCGGTTCTGAGTAATTCCTGCAGGGCAGATTTGGTCTTGACAAATTCTCTTAGCATTTGCTTTTCTGAGAAAGTCTTTATTTCTACCTCGTATAAAAAACTTAGTTTTGCAGGATACAGAATTCTACGCTGGCCATTATTCTGTTTGAGAAGACTGAGAATGGGACCCCAGTCCCCTTTGGCTTTCAAGTCTCAGTTGAGAAGTCCGCATGATGGGTTTTCCTTTGTGAGTTACCTGCTGCTTTTATCTTACAGCTCGTAGGAATGCCTCTTTTGTGTTTACTTTGGCCAGTCTGATGACTTGTGTGTCGTGGTGAATGCCTCATCATGATGAAGAGGTCCTTTGAGCTTCTTGTACCTGGGTATCCAGATTTCTAGCAACGCCAGAGAAATTTCCCCAATTATTCCCTCAAATAGGTTTTCCAACCCTTGTGTATTTTTTCTTCAACCTCAGGGATGCCTGTGATTCTTATGCTAGGCCTCTTTACATAATCCCATATTTCTTGTAGGTTTTGCTCATTCCTCTTGTTTCTCAGATCCTTCTCTTTGACTTGTTTAAGAGCTTGAAGGTGTTGTCTTCAAGCTCTGAGATTCTTTCTTCTGCCTGATCTAGCCTATTCTTAAGGCTTTCCACTGTGTTTTGTATTTCCTTAATTTTTCATATCCAGAAGTTGTTTGATTTTTTTTTTTAATAATTCATTTTCGTTAGTGAATTTTTCATTAATTTCATGCATTGTTTTGTGGTTTATTTGTGTTGGGTTTCTATTTTCTCTTGTAGTTCATTGAGCTTCCTTATAATCCATATTTGGAATTTTTTATGTCATTTCAACCTTTTTGTTTTGGTTGGTATTCATTAGTAAGGAGTTACTGTTTTCTTTCGGGGGTATCCTTTCACTCTGATATTTCATGTTCCTAGAGTTCTTTTGCTGATTCCTTCTCATCTGGATTGTTGGTCCAGACCCTGGTAGTGCTATGCCTGGCTTACAGGCCTGTCTCCAGGTGCTGAAGATCAATCCCTGAGTGTGCCAGGGATAGGAGTGCTGGTCCTGAATTGCCTATGGGGTGTTCTAGCAGGTTTGGTGTACTTCTTGGGTTATTATCTCTGACCTGTTCTCTTTACCTCTTCCCAACAGTGTGTAGTGACTTAGGTCACCCAGTTTACTTTTGATGATGATGGATGGTACTTATGAGTGTGAACCAGCCACACCCTGTTTAATTGAGTTGGAAGAGACTTTAATAGCCTATATTGTTGTTCTCCCTGTCATTGGTTGATGTGTGTGTGATAGAGCCAGCTGCCGAAATGTTCTTCTGTGTTCGTGGTAGACTCTGGCCCCCCAGGTGGAATCCTTGAGTGCCCTGAGCTTTAGAAGTGACCCTGTAACTCTCAGGGGGTTTCTTCATCTCATCTACCACTGAGGTAGAGGGAAGAGCAAGACAGTTCATGGCTAGGCTGTGGGAGCCTGAAAGGCTTTTGGAATATGAATTTTTCTATACCTGATGCCCAATTCCTATAGGCTCTGGTCATACAGATCGTGCTTTTTTACTTACTTTTTTTTGTGTATGTGTATGATAGCTTATCCTGCTGACTAGATTATGAACGCCAAAGGGTAAAGACTGTGTTTTACTCTTCTTTGTGTCACTTGCAATGCCTCCCATAGTGCTTTGTAAATAATGGGCAAATAAGTATCTATTAAATTACTACCACGGCTGGTAGATATTGGGATGAGGTTTTGAAATTAAATGTAATTTAATTCCTTTTTCAGAAGGTACTTTTTTCCCCCATAGAAGGTAAGAATTTTTGTAGATTATACTCATTTTATTATCTGAGCCCCTGAAAAGGAACAATGATGTGTATTTGCTGAATGACTAATTAGGCTGGAGTTGCATTCTATTACCAGTATCCCAAAGAATTATTTTCATGTCCCAAAGAATGAGTTGCATGCAGTACCAGTAGACCAGAGCTTTTACTATGATATGAGAAGTAAATATTTAATATTCATTTACTTAACAAATCTTTATTTAATGCCTCACTATGTTGGGTGCAGGACACACAGTGGTGAACCACTCTGTCCACCTAGCTGAGATCATTAATTCCAAATTGATGTTATGAAGGAAAGAAGGATTAGTGTTTCATCATGTCTCCTCTATAGGATTTACTACACATTGGTTGCCTACTTAACCATTAGCTGTCTTTGTTAGGCCAGGGACAGGGCATATGGGCAGTTGTAAGATTAAATGGCATTGGTAAGAATAGGAGTTGAGATGCATTGCTCACTTTCTGAAGGAGTAATTAGCCTTATTTCTCTCTTTGATGGGGTAATATAATCGTCCTGTTTGTATGGCTCAAATGCAGGATGCATTCATGAAGATTACTGTTAGAGCTTCTTTCATCTCCATGCCTTCTTAGAAGTTGCTCACAGAGAAGCCAGTAGGAAGAGTATGAGGTGTGTGGGTGCATGTGGTTTTTTTGGTAATAGTTGTAAGACCTAAGGTTAATTTGCTCCTTCTTGCAGGAAAATAGTCAGCCTCTAGGGATGATGGGTTTTGCTTCCTACGTGGTCCAAGGAATCTGAGTGGCCTCATTCTTAACAAAGAGTACAGTGAGTCCATGTGGAAGGTGCAGTTTTTCCTTCTTACCTCCTGGATATCAGACTGGAGCACCCCAAAGGGAGGTCTAGTCCCGATATAGGCCATTCCCAGACTTGAAGATTGAGTTCTTTGCCAAATGGAGTGTTTGGTGATCTTGGGGATCCTGGAACTCGACACCGGAACAGAGAACAGATGCAGCAGTAGCTGAGATACGTGTCCTCTTGTTTTGAGCTATAATCAGGCTCTCGGGGGAAGTCCCTTTATACATAATGTTCCTCCAAAGTGCAAATCAAAACTCTGAAGGCAAGTTGGTCAGAGCATGGGGGACTCATTAGTATCCCCCGTGGGCCTCCGTTTGAAGTGCCCATCATGTGCACGCATTTTTCCGTTTTCTCCACCAGGCAGCGTGAGCAGTTTGGATGCGTTCCCCAGCTGTGTGCCACGTGGCTGTGGGAACCTTTTGACCACCACTTGCTTTGCAATTGGGCTTGATTATAATGTGCTTCCGTTCCCTGGAGGGGTGTTCTCTGGGCAGGAAGATGGGAAGCAGGACTTGAGGATTGTTTTGCTTTTCACTTGTCTAACTAATGGTGCCTCGGGATTGTCCGAAAGAATTGATGTCTAAGTTATGTATTCAAAAAAGCCTTTGATTTTTTAAAAAACTGTACACTTCTTTATAAAAAGTGCTTTTATCCCAAGAGTGTATATAGATTTAGCTTCATCAGATTAAGAGCTTTAGTGTTTTATTTATGCTGAACAGATTTCAGTTTAATGTGTGTGTGTGTGTATGTGTGTGTTTCAAATCTTTTCCAGTCTATATAATGGGGAGAGAATTTCCCAGGTTTTTTTTTAATTAAGCCAAACTTTCCAGAGTAAGAATTAAGGCCCTGTCTCAAATGCAACTAGATTAACAAGACTAGTTTGAATAAAAGCTCTCTATTCAAATTAGAGGGACAGTGACTGAACCAATATGAGGTTTACCTTTTAGGAATATTCCATACACTATAGCCTTAGCTTTTAATATTACAGAGATATGTGGGTACAAGGGGGAATGTGGGGAAAAACAGCTAGTGGGAGAAAAGTCATTCTTATATTTTAGTATACAAGAACCCTACTGGGGAAACCTATCTCAGTTTCTCCTGATTGAACAACTGGCCTGTTCAGTGCTGGGTTTTGTTCTGTGGAGAGGAATGGAGAAGTTCTGCTGTTTCAACTTAGAAAAGTGGTTTGCTAGTATAGGATAAAAGTAGTTAGTGTATGATAACAGCAGTGTGTTCTGTACCTCTGCCTTCTGAGTAAACAGAAGGGGCCACCACGGGCAGTGCACAGTCAAGCTTCCTCTGATGTTTTCTTGTGTGATGAACTTGATGGTTATAGGTAACTTTCATCAGAGTGCCCTGTGCTGGGCCATGATGTTGGTCTGTACTGCTTAGCCTGGTAGATTTGGATTCTAAATCTGATCCTAAACTACTTACTTAAATTAGTGCCTTAAACTACCCAGACGCCGAATAGGCAACAGTAAACTATCACAGAAAGATTGATGAGATAGAAGGTAACATACAGAGCAAAATTGAGGACACTAAAGAAACTGTTAGTGTTTGAATCCTATCATTCCTGTATTTGATATATTTTTTTCCCTGCTGGTTTTTCTTTTTTTTTTTTGAGACAGAGTCTCACTTTATTGCCCAGGCTAGAATGAGTGCCGTGGCGTCAGCCTAGCTCACAGCAACCTCAAACTCCTGGGCTCAAGCAATCCTGCTGCCTCAGCCTCCCAAGTAGCTGGGACTACAGGCATGTGCCACCATGCCCGGCTAATTTTTTCTATGTATATTAGTTGGCCAATTAATTTCTTTCTATTTATAGTAGAGATGGGGTCTCGCTCTTGCTCATGCTGGTCTCGAACTCCTGAGCTCAAACGATCCGCCCACCTTGGCCTCCCAGAGAGCTAGGATTACAGGCTTGAGCCACCGTGCCCGGCCCCTGCTGGTTTTTCTTATCAAGTAAAATTCTGCCTCTTGATCTCTTTCCTCTGAGATCAAAAGCTAGATATGCTTTGCTAGGTATCCCTTGGATCATTAAAAAAAATTATTTTGAAATAATTTCAAACATACATATTGCCAGAATAGTACAAAGATCTCTCACACCTGTTTCATGAAGATTTCCCAGTTATTAATGTTTTAATGCAAATTTGCTCCATCACCCAACCTCCCTCTTCTCCCATTTATATTTTGTCTATTTCTAAACCTTTTGAGAGCAGAATGCAGATAGGTTGTCTCATCTCCTCTAAACACTCCAGTGTGCATTTCTCTCACACAAAGCAATGCTTCTGCATATCAGCAAACAACTCTCCAAATTAAGATATTAACATTGATTCAGTACTACCATCCGGTCCACAGACCCCATTCAAGTTTTGCCAACTGTCCCACAATGTCTCTTTTTTTCTTTTATCACGGGGTATATGATGTCAACCCATCCCTGGAGATGTTTTTTTTCCACCTTAAATTTATCATTTTTCTCTTTGCTGTTGATTAGTCTTTTGTGGGGAGGTATTCTGAGATTTCAGTGATACTCTGTCCCTCAAAAAACTTCCTTCCACTAGATTTGGCTAGTGTTCATCAACAACTGCTACTGCTTTGGGTTTTTTTTTTTTTATTGTTTCTTCTATATTTATTAGTTGGTATTCTTCTGTAAAGAAGAGCTTTCTTTTTCTCTTGTGTGTTTATTTATATCAGTGTGGACTTGTGTATTTTTTCAATGGATTATAATCGCTTCCTATCACTTTTTTATTTTTGTGCTTAAATGGTCCCCAGTATGGTCAGTGAGTCCCCGTTCAAGCTGGTTCCTGTGTCCTTTTGACACATTCCTGCCTCTGGATCATTCTTAATGCTTATAAACTGTTGCACACTGCCTTCCAAATGAAAGAAACTAAGTCCTCTCTGTGAACCATAGGGTTAGCTTCCTTCGAGGAACTGATCCACCTGTGCATCCCATAAATTACAGCCTCCATTGCCAGCTACGTTTCTGTTCCCTCTGTGGCTTGACCAGGCTCAGGAGCAGTTTCTCCCAGAAAGGAACTTGTCAGCAGGCTGCTGAGTGTGTTCTCCTTGTTTCGCTTGGCTCCTACGGGGTGTAATTCTCTAGGGAAGCTGTCTCCCTCTTCCCAGGTGCTAGTAGCATCTGATTCTTAAAAACTGTTAGTGATCTTAACATGGCCACAAGACAGGATAACTTTAGAGACACTTCTGCCAGCTTGACTTTCCAGGTTCTAATAAGAGCTTTAGCTACTTGAGTGTATTTCGGTGTCTTAATCTCCAAAAACCATCCCTTTCAACTAAAATACCTTGTACTACTTGGTCCTGAAGATTCTGAAACCCAGACTACTGAAGCATCTGTTTTCCTTAAATAAATGAGGGTGCCTCCTGTGTCATTCAGAGTCTTTTAAATTTAGCTGAAGGTCAGAGAGCTTGTTTGGGAATAATAAATAAATGTTTCTTGGCTAGAATTTTTTCTCTGTCAGCTCCTGGGTTTTTGTAGCTCAGTACTTTGACGCTTGCAGTAGGAAGACTATATAACACTGCTTTCTCAACTTAGGATTTGTCCTTTTCTCTACTTTTGGCACATATAGCTAATAAGAAATAAGACGTTACTACTTATTTGTGGAAATGCATATTTGTGTCACTGGTTGCTTCACTTAACTGTTAAATCCTTTGTATTTCATTTGCTTTCAGAGAAGACTTAAGGTGGTGTGCCATAAAACACATACTATGGCCGGGCGTGATGGTTCATGCCTGTAATCCCAGCACTTTGGGAGTCCGAGGTGTGAGGATCGCTTGAGGCCAGGAGTTTGAGATTGCAGTGAGCTACGGTGATACCACTGCACTCCAGCCCTGGCAAAATAAAACAAAACACATATTAATATATGTATTACATACAGGGAAGTTAAATGTTAAAAGTGAGATTTAAAAAAACTACTGATGGAAGGAAATCCTTGAGTACCAGGAACAAGTATTGCAAGTAGTAACTGTGTTGGGACCTGAATTGACTCTGAAATCCTTGTCAACCTGATGAGTTGCAGTAGTATAATGAGGCAAAGGTGTGACATTCCATTTCACTTACTGCATGTAATGCCTTCCCTACGCTGCCCATAGGCTGTGCCTTACTCTGGCCTCCACTCACCTCTCATGAGTATATATTGCTGATTGTGAAGGGGCAGAGAAGTGTGATAACATTCCCCGCCCATCAGAAGGGTCACAGCTGATACTCCCATACTAAAAGACGGGTTAAGAAGAGAAAAGCATACCAGATTTATTCAATCGAAGTTTTAGGTGACACAGGAGCCTTCAGAAATGAAGACACACAAAGACCCCATCTGTTTTTATGCTTAGGTTTGATGAAGAATGGACAGCCGTGTAGAAATGTGATTGGAAAAAAGGGAATGATGTGATGGCAATAGACTTAGAAACCCAGAAGGGCTTGTCTGCTCAGATTCTTCTTGGCCTGTGTATCTTTCCTTCCCCCAGGGTATGGGGCAGGATCCCTCTAGAATGAGAGTCTTCAAGGGAAAAGGGAGAGAGTTACCTCTCTAGGTTTTATGGCTGGCTTTGGGGAAGAGGAGTTCTGGTTTCTGTGGCTTTAGAGGATAAGAATTCTAGTTTCTGTGACTAGGTTAGGGGGAGATAGAGGGATGGGAGACAGGAGGGCAGGAGGTCAGAGAGACCTTGCTTCTGAGGCCTTCCAGTCTCCTTTAGTTCAAAGTACTTTTGGGTATCGTTTTCTGAGCCCCAACAGTTGGGATGGAAAACAGGCAAGAAGGGAAATGTATTGATTCAAATCCATTGCCATTACTCCAAAAACAATTTAAATAAAGTATCTATCCTAAAGGGTCACTAGTGACATAGACAGGTCATTCCCCCCCCTTCCCCCCCCTCCGTCCTCCCGCTTTAGAATAGTTTTAACTTCAAACCCAAAGGGTCATACACACTATTAAGTGAACCGTTAAGAATTTTCTCCGAAAAGCACTTACCGTTTCTTTTAGAAACGGGACTCTAGGCCAGGCTCGGTGGCTCACGCCTGTAATCCTAGCACTCTGGGAGGCCGAGGCGGGCGGATTGCTTGAGCTCAGGAGTTCGAAACCAGCCTGAGCAAGAGTGAGACCCTGTCTCTACTATAAAGAAATTAATTGGCCAACTAATATACATAGAAAAAATTAGCCGGGCATGGTGGCGCATGCCTGTAGTCCCAGCTGCTCGGGAGGCTGAGGCAGGAGGATTGCTTGAGCCCAGGAGTTGGAGGTTACTGTGAGCTAGGCTGACGCCACGACACTCACTCTAGCCTGGGCAACAAAGCGAGACTCTGTCTCAAAAAAAAAAAAAAAGAAACGGGACTCTAGATATCTTAAGTAGAATAGCAATAACTTTTTTTTAAAGTGTGCACCTGCTAAATACTGTGTTTTTCTCCCCAGGCTTTTTTCCTTGTGGTTTGGGGCAACTTTCCTAGGGACTATGTCAGTCTGGTTTACATTGAGGTCCTACAATTACTAAATTGTATTTGGCCCCAGGTTGGGAACCAATGTGGTGTGGGGGGAACTGTCTAGTAGAGGGTGTTAACCTGACCTCCTGAGACCTCGGTACAGCTCCGCACAGCCTGTGGTTCACCTTTTGGCTGCTTAAATAAATGGAGAAACCTGCGTTGTTTCTTGGTTTGGTTTAGTTTTATGAGCTTACAATTCCTCATCTATATATATTTCCCATATATACACAAAGGAAAAAATATATATGTATATGTATTTTCCATATATATAGAAGAAAAAAAACATATATATGTATTTTTTTGTTGTACATACCGCTCTCGCGCTTTCCCTCTTTCACATTGCACTCCTCGCTGAGCAGGGCACCCAGAGAATCAGGGAGCGAGACCATCCACTTTCAGCTTCATTTCTCTCAATGCCCTTGTTCTGTCTTGTGGACATGTTGGAGATCAATGGGAAAGCTAAAGATTAGTGGGAGAAGCAAAGGGCTTGGATAGTACTGTGTTGAAAAACAGTTTTATATTTTTATATTGACTAGGCTGATCTCAAACTCCTGGCCTCAAGCGATCCTCCTGCCCCAACCTTCCAAAGTGCTGGGATTATAAGCATGAGCCACCTCACCTAGCCCCATTTCCTCATCTATAAATGAAAATAATAATAGTCCTTGTCAGGTAGAATTGCGAGCATTAAATGAGATGATGCAAATAAAATGATCAAAAGACTCAGTAAATGTTATCTAAAACAAATGAACAAAATGGGTTGTTACTTTAGTTGCTCTTCCCCTCCTTCTAGCTTGAAACCTTTGTTTAAAAGTAACCCCAGTTAAAATAATCTGTGTTTAAATACAACCACCAAGAGAAAAAAAGCTTTGGTTTGCACTTAAAGACAATTTGATATGAATTTTCCTCCAGCCAGGGCTGGCGGGGTTAATGTGCACCAGCTGAGAAGTCGTGCTGTTACCTTCTGGCCACCCATATGCAGATGCTGTCGTATTAATTACAAAAGAAAACCCGATTAATTCGGAAGTCCTTTAACTGTCAGCGAGGCAGCTGCTGCAGCTCTGAAGCTGGTTTTCTTCCTCCCTCCTACTGTCAGTCTACAGCTTTTAATCTCTTCTTTAGAGAACTGCTAAGACGGCACTGTGGTCCTCAGAGCCCCTGGCTGGTTCAGTCAGCTTTCTGATCTGCAGTTACAGTAGGCCAGGGGGAGCTTGCATAACTAAATTCACAATGTAATTTAAAGTTAAATAAAAACAACCAGGCCAACCACTCATCCCCCCCCAACCCACATCATTATTTTTTCAACAGTTAGAACCTGATGGTGTGCTGGAATTCTAGAACTGGAGAGAATGTTACAGATGATCTAATCCAACTCCCTCAATTTATAGATAAGCAATTCAATACTCAGATCAATAGGACTGCCAAGGTCACAGAGGTAGTCACTGACAAAGCCTGGGATCCGAAAATCTGCCCTCCGCTCTCGCGCTTTCCCTCTTTCACATTGCACTCCTCGCTGAGCAGGGCACCCAGAGAATCAGGGAGCGAGACCATCCACTTTCAGCTTCATTTCTCTCAGTGCCCTTGTTCTGTCTTGTGGACATGTTGGAGATCAATGGGAAAGCTAAAGATTAGTGGGAGAAGCAAAGGGCTTGGATAGTACTGTGTTGAAAAACAGATACCACGATGTCCATGTTGAAGATCTTTCTTCATTTCCTCAGTCCAGTAGGTGGAATGTAGAACTCTAGCAGAGTGCTCTGGGCTCAGCTTCAGCCCCTTTCCCACTGCACTGGTCTTCGGTTGTTTTGACAGGTTTATTTGTAGTGTGTTTTTGTAGGAGAGATGGAGAGGGGGAGGTGATACTTTGGGTCAGATGAATAATGGGGTGTGTCTGCTGTGGTTTTGGCTGATGCAGAGTGTTTTATTGGCTGTCCTGTAGTTGACTCTCTGTCTCAGAGGTGTTGGGGCCTCTCCTGGTCCTGAAAAGTGGTTTAGTTGGTTTTATTCTCTATTATCTATTCTGCTAGTAGTAGCAGTAACAGCTTATTTAAGTTTGTTGTTTTTTTTATTACGGGAATTTAAAGGCTGTTAGTAGGTAATTACACTTAGACATGCAATGTGAGAATCTGGGGAAGATTGGGAAAGAGGAAAGATAGGAAGTGTGGATGAGGGGTGAAGACCAGTCTAGCTGGACTTCTCACTGCTCAAGGTCAGGGTATGGTAGTTAAATCCTACAAGTTGAAGTGGGGAGGTCCTGTTCTTTTTTCGACATCTACTCTCCATGTTGAGTTGAAAGAGGTTTTAGGAATGATGGTTGCTCTTAAACTATTCGTCATGGTGTTGGACTTTTTGAAGTTCTTAGATTTGCTTGTAGCTTTCTGTAGAGAGTTCTCCATGAGAAATGGATTCAAATGTATAACATTAAACCCTTTCTATGTGTTAGTTATTGTATAGGATGTTGAAGATACAGAGAGAAATAGGATGGTTCTTCTTGCTTTCGATAAACAGATAATTAGAATAAACTGATACGTGTTGTGTAGTTGTGAATCTGTTACAAAGGGCCTCAGGGCTAGCCTATTGCTACTTGTTAAGTGGTCACACAAGCAATTGGCTATGTGTGTCCCCTTTTAGATTGTAGATCAAAGATTAGTTTGGTGTTTCAACTCCTGTGCTTTATAAATTCCCTGCACAGAATTAGGCACTCAGTTAATGCTATTTGATTTTTCAAAGGAAAACATCTCTTTTTTCCGTCTCTTTCCCAGCAGAGTAGCTTTCCCTTTTTCAGTGTCTGCTGTTGCTGATGTATGTGTGGAGGCCAGGGTGGTGAACTTAGACACAGACACGAAGGAAGGGCCTTGATGAAATACATAGAGGGGTCTGGCTGAGCACCGACCCTTTTGGTGGTGCCATTTGTGGAAGAGGAGGGGGCTCAAGGATTTGAAATAGTAGCAGGGTAGGTTCAGTCTGAAGTAGAACTACCTCTTAAATGAATCAGGCCTCTCTTGCTTCAATTCCACAAACAAAATAAGCAGCCTACAAATGGTTTAATGCAGGTTATTATAGTTAAGTGACTAAAGAGAATAGTGTTTCAGTTAGCGCCACCCCAAATTTCAACTATGATGCATGTGTTTGGCTCAAAGATTGGCCTTTCTTAGGCCCTGAGAACTGCGTGTCCGTGCCTTTCTGAACAAATGCAGTGGCTGCCTGAATCATACGTTTAGGCAGGCACTGGTACCAAAGAAGTGGGGAAGGGATCTAGTTAAGATTCTGAGAGTTTCTGTCAACTAATTTCTGTTTCTTTTTCCCAAATAGAGGTTCTCATACTTAAGGAAGTTTTTTGTTCTCCCTTGAATACTATTTGAATTTGTTTGGGGAAGCTAGCCACTAGTGGTGGTTTCCCTGAAAGGAGAATTTTTTTAAATTGATACATAATAATTTTACATGTTTAGAGGATACTGTGTGATATTTTGATACATGCATTCAATGTGTAATGATCAAATCAGGGTAATTAGGATATCCATTAAGAAGAATGTTTTTGAGATAGATCGCATCTCTTCCTAGATTTGCCTGGATTTTATCCTAACAGTTCTTTTCCGTTTGTCTTAGGGTCTTGTCATCCACAAACCGAAAGAATATGACTTGATAGGAGGTATTGATCTTAATTGAGTACCCAGTGTTTTAAGAAAACAGATGACTTGGCAGCTGGGATACTGTCACCTACTATCAGAGAGATGAACTGGAAAAGATTCTAGAGCTTATGCAAACGTGAATAACATTTCATTTCTGTATATGTATATTTACAAATGAGCTCATACATTTAGCTATAAACTATGTCATAAATGAGGAAAATAAGCTGAAGAAATTCAAAAGGGCTCTACAGCATGTGCCACATAATGACATTTCAGTCAATGAAGGTATAGTATTTTTACTGTATCTTTTCTATGTTTAGATATATTTAGATACACAAATACTTAACCATTGTGTTACAGTTGCCTATAGTATGTGGTACAGTAACATGCTGTACAGATTTGTAGCCTGGAAGCACTAGGCTGTACCACATACCCTAAATGTGTAGTAGGCTGTACCATCTAGGTTTGTGTAAGTATACTCTTTGATGTTCGCACAGTGATGAAATTGCCCGACAATACATTTCTCAGAATGTATCCCTGTTGTTAAGTGACACGTGACTGTATGTAAATGTTCAAGTATTAGGTCTTCTGTCAGAAGGAAGGTTTTATTTTTGACACATTTGAGTGTATTTCTCCTTGGACTCATGTCCCAGTTAGTGTCGTCTTTCTTGGTTTTGTCATCTTAATGATTGTGCGTTTGTGATGGGAGTCCCTGCAATGTCCTTAGGCTGTCCCTCCACTGGCTGAGAAAGGGGGACGAGGGAGGGCAGATCACCCACTGCCACCCTTCTGAGTAGAAATAACAGCTTGTTCTCTGGGGAAGAGTGAGGGAGAGGAATTCTGTTTGATATTGGAAGAGCCTTTTCAGACTGGGGTTTTCCTCCTAGTATCTCCTTCAACTGATAGTTTCCTTAAAATTTCTCCTCTAGGACCTGACATCCCAATGGGGTCTCTGTGTGAGTCTCTCTCTACTCCTCCTCACTCTTCTCTCTCTGCTCCTTTCTCCTCCACTCTTCCCTTCCCCAACCAGGCCAGCTGAGCTGCATTTCCTTCCCACCCAAGGAAGAAAAGTACCTCCAGAAGATTGTGGACTGCCTCCCTTGCATCCTGATCCTCGGCCAGGACTGCAGTGTCAAGTGTCAGCTGTTGAACCTGCTGCTGGGGGTGCAGGTGCTTCCCACCACCAAGCTGGGCAGTGAGGGCAGCTGTAAGCTCCGGCGCCTCCGCTTCACCCACGGGACTCAGACCCGGGTCAGCCTGGCGCTCCCTGGACAGTATGAACTAGTGCACACACTGGTTGCTCACCAGGGCAACTGGGAGACCATCCCCGAGGAGGATCTGGAGGTCCAAGAGGACAGTGAGGATGCTGCTCATGTTTTAGCCGAACTGGAGGTAACGATGCACCATGCTCTCTTACAGGTACCAGTCTCATTCATGCTTATATACCAATTGTACACGTATATACCAGCTTTTCTTTTATTTTGACTTTCTCAAAAAGCAATTTGGTAATATATACTCTGGGCTCTGAGCAGGAGCTGATGAGTCAGAGAAACATAATCTAGGAAGTTGAACCAAAAGATAAGGCTGTGGCAATGGCCATCCTTGCTTCTGCTGACCATGCTGCAAGGCCCTGAGTAATTTGCTTTTCTCCTTGCCTGCCTCCTTACGTGCCTTTCTGTTCATGCAGTAAAAGGAATGTGTGATACTTACATCTCAACATGCTTTTACAGAATAATTATGATCAAAGTCAGAAATTCTTTTTCATTTCTTACCAGGAAGATACTGCTGGAATTGTCTCTAGTCACCTCTTTCTAAAAGGAACAATAAGACGATGGATAATTAATGCTCTTACTAGCATTGAGACCAAGAGAAGAATTTTGTGGATTTTTCCTTAGGTCTAACCATTAATTCACCAAGTAGGACAGATAATTTCTCTTACTCAATAAGGAACTCAGGATATGAGGACAGGTCTGGCTCAAAGTAGGGAGACATGGAGATCCCATCATTTGGGAACATTTTAGAGGCTGGGTGTGGTGGCTCACGCCTATAATCCTAGCACTCTGGGACGCTGAAGCAGGAGGATCGCTCAAGGTCAGGAGTTCAAAACCAGCCTGAGCGAGATCCCCTCTCTACTAAAAATAGAAACAAATTAATTGACCAACTAAAAATATATATACAGAAAATTAGCCGGGCATGGTGGTGGATGCCTGTAGTCCCAGCTACTTGGGAGGCTGAGGCAGGTGGATCGCTTACGCCCAGGAATTTGAGGTTGCTGTGAGCTAGGCTGATGCCACGGCACTGTAGCCTGGACAACAAAGTGAGACTCTGTCTCAAAAAAAAAAAAAGAACATTTTAGCTTTTCTTTTTGCAGTAAAGTCCCAAAGAGAACACAGATCTTTTGGCATCTCCTGAGAGATCATATTGTCTATCTGGTGTTCATATATCCACCGAGGAAGGACTACTCTCTTTTTCTGGGCTTTTTCTCCTACTGGATAGCTAGGACTAGGCTATTTGATTAGACCAGATGGGGATGTGACTGGGTCAGGGGTCAGGAGTGGGTGGGAATCAAAGAATGCCAACAAGCCCAAAGTAGAGAGCTGGTCACCTTCATCAGCTGTGCCAGGAAGGATGGGCTAGTTTGGCAGGAGTTGAGAGAGTGGTTTCTTCTTTCTTATAATCTCTTCATCTAATCCTCTTCTAAAAGGCTTGGTCTCTTAGTCAGTGAATGAGTCCTCTGGTTGTGGCCATGGCCTGTGACATTCTAGAAGTTGAAACTGTCATCTCATTTCCTTCCATAATCCTTATTTCTTTTATCTTGATAAATGCTAGAGGGGGCTATGTAACAAGCCCCCATTCTTTCTCAGCTCAGTTTTAGTGAGCTACTTGGATGGGATGTTGAAATACCAAATCAGCTTTCTCTCAGCATGATTAAAAATATATATACGTGTATATTCTCACTCTTCTGTTTCCTTGAGGAATTCTCTAGCCTCTCATGTTATTTCATGTGGTTTGTGAGGCTTCCTTGGCTTGGCCAGTGTTCCTCTGTATCTGTTTTATTCTCCACTGATTTTGATATAGAACTAGTGGCGGACCCCAGTGTTTCTAAGTTTAGAACCCCTTGATGCCGACCTTCAGAGAACCCTGCAGACTTTGTGGAATCCAGGCACCGCCTTCTCACCACAGTCAGGCTCCTGTCTCTCTCAGATACTTCGGTGATGCCCAGCTCCCTGCGGGGAGTGTCGCCCAGCTACCTAGAAGATGCCAGTGAGAAAGATCTTTTTGTTTAGCTCCAGTTATATTTAGGACCAGTGAGTTAGCTCTAAGCAGCTCTTCTATTTGATTTGTTAAGGTGGTAGTAAAGAAAGGAAACATCTAGCTAAAGGAAACCAAGATTGAATTTGGGGAAGTGCAGTGTTCATTTTGAGCTGTCAAATAATCAAAGCAGAATTTCCCCCTGCCCTCTTATACAATGGTCATTCTTCTAATACGTTACTTTAAAGTCCTCATAAATTAGCCATTTTCAGTTTGTGCTACAGTAGGCCAACTCACATGGACCCACACTGCTTGGTATTCCTAGCTTTTTAGTTCTGGATCCCCTGAGATTCTCAGTTCGTAGTTCAACAATAGAGGAACACTGGCAAGCCATTAGTATCTGAAACCTCGTTTAGTGTTAACACTTAGTCATTTTCCAATTGGCAGTACCTTTCACCATTCACTGTATTCACTAGTTCTATCTTTATATACAAAAGTATTTCCCCTTCCCCACCCTCAGTGCCTCCTTCTAGCATATACATCTACCACCTCCTTTTTCTTCTTAAAGATTTTTAGGCCAGGCATACTAGCTCACACCTATAATCCTAGCACTCTGGGAGGCCAAGGCAGGAGGATCGCTTGAGGTCAGGAGTTTGAGACCAGCCTCAGAAAGAGTGAGACCCCCATCTCTACTAAAAATAGGAAGAAAATAGCGGACAACTGAAACTAGAAAAAATTAGCTGGATGTGGTGGCCCACGCCTGTAGTCTCAGCTACTCAGGAGGCTGAGACAGGAGGATCGCTTGAGCCCAGGAGTTTGAGGTTGCTGTGAGCTAGGCTGATGCCACGGCACTCTAGCTCAGGCAACAGAGGGAGACTCTGTCTCTGTCTCAAAAAAAAAAACAAGAAAAGAAAAGAAAGATTTAAAAAAATCTGGTGGAACACTTGTTTGCCTCAGAGTTACTTAATCTGATATATGTGTAGGTGTGCTTTTTTTTTTTTTTCCTGTGAACATCTGTAAGAAAAGGAATAAAAAGCAGCAGAGGTAATTAAACTTGTTCAGCCTGAGCTGGGATTCCTGCAGCCTAGCAGTGGTATTTCATTTACTGTGGCAGTTACGTAGCTTTAGTTGTTGTGCTCTTATCAATAACCTGCTCGTCCCCACCAGGTGCTTTCTGGCCCTTTGGATAAATGTACGTGTCACCTGGCAGCCAGACTGCCACACACTGACATGGGCATTAGCTTATGGTGATGTCCAGTGGAGTGTATTTCAGGGACCTGAGGTAGATTAATATTTCCAGGCAAGGTCAATAACTTGTAAATAAACTTTTTTTTTTTTTTTTTTAGACAAAGTCTCACTCTGTTGCCTGGGCTAGAAAGCCATGGCGTCAGGCTAGCTCACAGCAACCTCAAACTCCTGGGCTCAAGCGATCCTCCTGCCTCAGCCTCCCTAGTAGCTGGGACTACAGGCGTGCGCCACCACGCCCAGCTAGTGTTTTCTATATATTTTTAGTTGTCCAATTAATTTCTTTCTATTTTTAGTAGAGATGGGGTCTGACTCTTGCTCAGGCTGGTCTCGAACTCCTGACCTCCCAGAGTGCTAGGATTACAGGCATGAGCCACCGCGCTTGGCCCTTTTTTTTTTTTTTTTTTTTTTTTACTATTTTTAACTCTAACCAATTGGAGTAGTAAAGTTTTCTCTTTATAACCCTCAATAGCTTTCAGTGCAAATAATCTTTTTAATATCACACAGATACTGATATTTTAAATTTTTCAGCAGTTAATGCTTTTACAACCCATAATTATAATAAAAGATCTTAATATGACAAAAGTTTATACAAAATTTTATTCCCCAAACTTACTAAACACTGTTTTTTGCAAGAAACTAGCTTCTCTCAATGCTTATCTAGTTATTGACATTAATTATGGCACCTTATAAAACAAAATTCGTTATGCGTTTTTTTTTACCTCTAGTTAGATACCATATTGTCTCTTGAGTGTGTCTAGACTAAAAGATAAAAGTTGATAGGTTAAAAAGTAGGAAAAGTTCTGATGCAGTGGTTCATACCTATAATCCTAGCACTTTGGAAGCCTGAGGGGAGAGGATCACTTGAGCCCAGGAGTTTGAGACCAGCCTGAGCAACATAGCGAGACCCTGTCTCTACAAAACATGTTTAAAATTAGCTGGGCATCGTGGCACGCACCTGTAGTCCCAGCTACTTGGGAGGATGCAGGAGGATTGCTTTAGGCTAGTTTGAGGTTGCAGCAAGCAATGATTGCACTACTGCACTCCAGCCTGGGTGACGGGGAGACCCTGTCTCAAAAACAAAACAAAACAAAAAGTAGGAAAGAATGTTGGATGAGGTCCTCAGGCAAGAAGATACTGTTTGGGGGAGGGAATATATGGAATTAGGCCAAAAATGGTCATTTCAGAGAGAAAGAAACAAGGGTGAGTCGATATGTACAAGACAGAAATAAAGGTGTAATTAAAATAAAGAAACCATTATTTTATGGAGCAAAAAAAAAGGAGGGGGGAAACTGAAGTGATGTGTTAAAGAAGAATATGGAAAGGTCAGGCAAATGCTAAATTATAAATTCTTCTTAGGTAGTAATCCTATGTTCTTTGAATTTAACATCTCTCTCACCTTTCCCCTAATGCATACTAGCATGCACAGTGAAATGTAACCATCCTGCATACATTGCTCTTTGCCAAAAACCCCAGGAATACCTGTTATAGGTTAATATGCCTATTAAGGATATGTGTGATTTAGAGACAAGAGTCTTTTTTAATCCCTGTGCTCACTATAGTAACCTTAGTATCTCTTAAAAGACCAGCCTGAAGCTGAAGCTGTATTTTCTCAATTCACTATCAGTAATTTATCTTTGACCTTCCAAGGTTAACTCCTGGGGAAAAAATACAACAGAGATTCCAGTCTTCATCTCCTCTTTTGTCTTCTCCCTTTGCTAGGATCCTTTCTGTCTCTTTCCTGCACCAAATGGCTTCCTTTCTATTTTTACTATCTCAAAGATTTCTTTGTGTTTCCTTCTGAGCAGAGAATGGTGGGGGTAGGGAATCTTCCCTGATTCAGACGCTCAAAGGTTGCAAAGTAGACAGGTAGAAACTATTGTTGGGGCTATTACAACAAAAATATCTTCTTTTTGACTTCTATTGTGATATATCAACCAATCCTTGGAGGATCTTATCTGGTTTCATAGCAGAGCCTTTGCTCTGTAACCAGCATATACTATTAACACAGAACCCTCGAGTTGTTAGGATCCCTGAAAGCATCTTGTCCATCCTTTGTTCTTCTTTCAGAGCTTCCCAAACACCAAATCAGACGGTGCCTGACACACAGTGGACCTCCAGTGACTGTTTAATTGTGTTTGTAGTTAAATGGACCTAGACTTATATCTTGGTTCTGTCCCTTAGCTGTGTGACTCTGTTCCCTCATTTGTAAGATGGGGCTAGTAATCCCTGTCTTTTAGGATCGGTATGAGGCGAAAATGAGAGAGTGTGTTTAAAGTACCTATCACGGTGTCTGGCACGTAGTAAGCCAGTCCCTCCCCCCTTTGATTGAACACACCAGTGACCTGGAGAAGAAGATTTCCTGCTCTCTTGGTCACCCGTCCCTTTCCTGACAGCCATCCACGTTGAAACGCCTCCCTTTTGTCAAATGTAAGTCCTTGTTCCTGCTTATAGTTATTTCTCTGCTCATGTTAGAGACAAAGTTCTTTATAATTCATTGTGACTCATTTTTGTAATAAAATGAAAGGAGAAAGATATTATAAAAAGGTAAATAATACAGAAGTGTATAAAAGTTGAATGGTAAAGTGTTCCCTCCTTTTCCCTCCTCCTTCTCCATTCTACTGTTTTGTCTCTCTCTCTTGATGAATCTAGTAAGTGGTAAGAGAAGAAAGCTTCAGAGTCCTACTTTTTTCTGCCTCTGTGGATACATGGGTGTTTGACTATCTACAAGGCAGAATGCACAGATGCCATTCAGTCTATTCTTGTCAACTTGTCTGTTACCTAATTCATTGCAGTAGGAAATATAGAGAAGAGAGTTCAGATCCTTAAAGTCTTCATGCTTACGAGTTGAGACTCAGAGCTAAAGCCTGTGTTTTTAAGTGTTTGGGATTGTAAATATATTTCTTTCTTTTTTTTTTAAAGACAGGGTCTCGCTTTGTTGCTCAGGTTAGAGGGAGTGCCATGGTGTCAGCCTTGTTCACAGCAACCTCAAACTTCTGAGCTCAAGCAGTCTTACTGCCTCAGCCTTCCGAGTGGCTGGGACTACAGGCATGTGCCACCATGCCTGGCTAATTTTTTCTATATATGTTAGTTGGCCAATTAATTTCTTTCTATTTATAGTAGAGACGGGGTCTTGCTCTTGCTCAGGCTGGTTTCGAACTCCTGACCTCGAGCAATCTGCCCGCCTTGGCCTCCCCGAGTGCTAGGATTACAGGTGTGAGCCACTGCGCCTGGCCTGTAAGTATATTTTCTGCTATTCGCATGATGGTCTCATGCTTTCTCTGAAGCTTAGGGCTATGGTTGTGATTATGTTTTTTTTCCAAGTCTTATGTCTGGCCTCTGAGTTACCACACTGATGCTTTTACCACGCAGGGAGATGAGTCTGTATCCATCCTATATTGACAGCGGGGATAAAGCTCTGGGTTGCTTCCCATTAATCCCAGTTTCTTAAGAGGCATGTTATAGCCTAGAAACCTGTTCATTTGCAGCTCTCCCTTGAAGAGTACATGTACCAACAAGAGTCAAGGCATTTTCTATACTATAACAGCAATAGAGATATTTTACTTAATATGTAATTGATATTTAGGAGTAATAGTTGAGGGAACTATTTAAAAATGAAAAAGAATCAACCCCGTGTAAAAACAAACAGGAAAAACCTCTCCAGTGTCCTGTGAGAATGGCATGGGAAGAGAACTGGAAGTAAAGATAGCTAGAATATGTGGATAGGACTTGAGGTCAAGGCTGTATAGATTTCTGAACAAGGGCAGGACAGTTAAATAGTTGTTTACTTTTCTATGTGATATAAACCTGAGGCTTCGGAACTATAAACAAAGCAAAGACACCTGCTACCTACCAACTTTAGCCAGAGTACATAACTGTTTTCTGTTCAAATTATCAATTAGTGTATTCATGCTTTGTTATAATTGAGTTTTCATAATGTGCCATGAGCTATACAGTAAGGCATCTTCACCAACAAGAGCCTTCTTCAGTGATTGAGTGATTACTTCTTAGCATTTAAAATAGTGTCATTTTACATCAAAAACAAAACCAGAGGTATAGTCTGGTGTTTGCAGAGTAGCATGCTCCTTTCTATCATTTTTTCATGCCAAGAAAATTTATGATAACAGATTAACTTCTATAAATCCCATGGATTTGTACAGAATGCATTCCACAGGAGAAATCTTTTTAGGAATTCACTATGATTCCAAATGGGAATTACGGGATACTGTTATTATTCCCTGAGATTCTTTTTTTCTTGATTGAGTTAGGAGAACAAAATGCTTACTCACTGCCTTATTCTTGGAGTAGAGGCAAACAGCAATTCCAGATAAATGTGTAGGATAACACGTGTGGGATGCAGGTTGGAAAAATAGAAAATTTTACATATGCTGATTGAAAGCAGTTTTGAGCAAGTAGTAAAGGCATCATCAGCTTTTCATTAGTTCATTCCGTGTTTATTTATTGGACGCTTACTTCATGCCAGGCACTGTCCTGGGTGCTGGGAAGGGATATAACCATCCATGAAACAGTCTGAGCTCACACTTCCCTCTCAGGTGGCCATAATAGGGCCCAGAACAGGTCTGGCTCATCCTCTTTCATTAATTATTATTTTTCCACTCCCTGTCTCCAGGAGACAGTGTTGGCTTCCCTTTTTGTTTGTAACCGTCAGGCATGAGTCATCCTTTAACCGTGAGTATTGCAGAGTTGCACAGCGTTCCAGCCTAAGCTGTACTGCTGCCAGGGTCTCAGCCGGCAGCTCTCTGCCCGTCTGCTGGCAATCATGGTAGAGCAGTGAGACCAACTGCACAAGGTAATCAGCCGGGGAAGGGAGAAGAGAGAGCACAGTACCTGTTTTCTGTCCATTTTTGCTTAGTGCGAGATAGATTTAGGAGTTGGCGGCTTTGTTCTAGGTGCCAATATAGCAGGCCATACCTCCTACCATTAGAAAGCCCTAAATCCATTTTTTAAAAAAAAATGAATTTGTACACCATGAGCAAATAAGGTCAACTGGTCTCCTAAAAACAGTATTGGTCTTACAAATGGACTTGGCAGCTTTGGCTGGTGGTTCTGTTGCCTACACAGAATGGTCTTTTGAGGAAAACCTGAAATTTTATGTTAGAATTTTAAGAAAATCCATCAAAAAAATAAGCAAACAAAATTCTTCCTGAAATTTTTCTAAACAATACAGAGTTTGCACACCCCTGAAGATATTAGGAGTTTGTGTACTTATTTCGGTTTTGAATATTTAGGCTTTCTTCCTCTAATAAGTTTGTTGTGGTTTTTTTTTCTTTGTGATAAAAAGGGTCTCACTCTTGCTCACGCTGGTCTCGAACTCCTAAGCTCAAGTGATCCTCCCGCCAGTCTCAGCCTCCCAGAGTGCTAGGATTACACGTGTCAGCCACCATGCCTGGCCCCTATAATAAGTTTGAATGATTGATTTATATCTTTAAAAAACATTTAGGGAAACTGCAATATAAAACACATTTCCACCTATAATTCTCTACTGTAATATAACTGTTTTCATTTCTTAGAATTCTTTTAGTCTTTATCTGATTACTATACGTGATTATATTGTTGGCGTTTATGCCATTGTACGTAATTTCTTACTTACCAACTTTTTAAATATTCCTCACTGACGTAATTCGTGTTCTAGCCTGTGTGACTCAGGGCAGTGAAAGGGGGTTTGTTTTGAATAGCGAGATAAGTGTCAGACTAGTCTTCCAACCAGAAAGCATTCCATGCAATTTGTACACAGATGAGACAGCACATTTCTGCTTGGTCTAGGCTTAGGCGGAGAGTAGGTAGATTTATGCTGTGTTGGTTCAAATTACAAATGGTGAAATGCTAGAAATACTTTGCGCCTTAGGGAGTTCAAAGTGGCCAGGCAAATGAAAGTTATGTGACCTACCCCGAGAATAAAGCTTAGCTTGTTTTTAGGAAACAAGGTGAGACCTTTGTGCTTTGCTGAGGTTGGAAAAAATTTTAAAAAGCAAAACACATAGCAAGTGTCAGTGTCGATGGAAAAGAGACACTAGACATACTAGGCTGGCATTTCCGACCCTTTCTTATTTAAAGAGGGAGATCAAAAAGGAAAAAGGCCCAGATTTTGATTTCTTTTAGTCTTTTTATCAAAAATGCATACTGCTCAAATAAGGTGAGGATTCAATTCAGAGCTTTAGTATGAAAGAAATAAACAAAATCGCTTATCTCTTATTAGATTTCAAATGAAATAAATACTCAACATCTGATAACTGTCAAGGACACAGACTTGAGCATACCTGTGTTGAGTTCCTTTACAACTCTGTAGATGATAAAATTCTGTGGAAGGTTGATTCTGAGTTTGCAGACCCCTGCAGACGTCAGTAGTTTGTATACCGATGATGGTGATACGGGCATGAGTCCCTAGTCAGCCCTTTCCATCTACAGTGCCGGGCAAAGTAGGCAATTTCAGAGATGCAGAGGAGCATCCTCTGCAGTGGATGGAAATACATGCTCTTACGTACTTCAAAACTTCTTAGAAAAGAAGTATTAATAGAACACAAAGCAGAAAGTATAGCCTGGGAAAAGTACCTGTGGAAGGTTTGTTTCTAAATCAAAGATCATTCTTGAAACTCGCTGTAGGAACTTGGGCATATTAGGATTGGGTTCAGTGGTGTGTGTGCAGTAGACCATCAGAAAAACAAGAGGCTTAAACAAGATAGAGGGTTGTTTTTTTTTTTCCATCATGTAAAAGAAGTCTGGAGCTAGCCAGCTTTGTTTTTGCTTCATCATCCTAGCACTGGCTTCTGCCATCAGGTTTGCCTTAGGGCTTCTGGATGACCACTGCTGCCCCAGCTGTCACATCTGTGCTCCACGCAGGGAGAAGGGCAGGGACAGAGGGCATACTTCCTGGTAGGATCAACCCCCTTCTCTCCCAAAGAGCTTTCCTGGAAGTCCCACCCACTTTTTACCCACCCCTATCTGTAAAGGACATTGCCTACACCAGTATCGTAGAGACTAAATATTGGATAGGCAATCCCTGGTCTCTGCCATTCCAAGTGTTCATATTCTCAAAGATACTATTAAGACTTGGGTGGCTAAGACTTTGGATACCTGCAAACTCTTATGATAGGACTATAAAGATGTTTGGTGAACCTGGCTTTTAGTTTGCTGCTTAAATGATTGGTTCAACGATATTGAGGACTGGCTAGGTGTAGTGGCCCATGCCTATAATCTTAGCACTCTGGGAGGCTGAGGTGGGAGGTCAGGAGGTCCTGACTTGAGGTCAGGAGTTTGAGACCAGTCTGAGCAAGAATAAGACCCCGTCTCTACTAAACATAGAATAAACTAGTGGGGCATGGTGGCATGAGCCTATAGTCCCAGCTACTTGGGAGGCTGAGGCAGGAGGATGGCTTGAGCCAGGAGTTTGAGGTTGTTGTGAGCTATGATGATGATACTGCACTCTAGCCCAGGTGACAGAGCAAGACTGTCTTACCAAAAAAAAAAAAACAAAAAACCAATATTGAGGACTTACTATGTGCTAGGCACTGGAGCTACAATAGTGAAAGAAATAGACCTGGTCCCTGCCCTCTTAGTGTTTATAGACTAATGGGGGGAAATGGGTTTTAATTAAGTGACTTATAAAAATGTTGAACATTAAGAAAGGGGAAGTAAAGGGTGCTTGGGATTGTGTAATAGAAAAGGCTCTGTACGGATATGCCGTGACATGCACATGGAGGCTTACAGGATACTTGGGAGTTGGCCAGTTTGGAAAGGTGGGGATGGGGGTGTGAGAGAAGGACAAGAGGGGGAGGAATGTTCCAGCCATACTCCCTCCCCATCCGATAACTTCCATAACAATTCCTTTTTCTTCCATTATTTATTTCTTCATCAGAGGGAAGAAATGGGAATGTCTAAGCAACAAAGGAAAGCAGGGGCCAAATATTCTTTTTATCTGGAGTGGCTAGAAGGACTGCCATCCTTTCTGCCTATTTGTTTTTTCACTCTCTCTGGATGAGTGCCTGCCTTCGTAGGCTGCACGGGGGGTGTTGGTAACCGAGGGAGGAGGTGGACAGATGATTGGGGCACACCGAGATCTAATTGCTCCATCACAGATCTGGATTTGGGTCTCAGTGTGGGACTTCGGGGAGGCATGGATCGTTTCTGACCCCGAGGTTCTGACTGACCCTCTTCCCCTTCCAGGAAGTGGACATTGTGGTCGCACCATGCCAAGGCCTCCGGCCCACCGTGGACGTTCTGGGTGACCTGGCGGATGATTTCTTGCCCGTGATAACCTATGCACTCCACAGAGATGAGCTCTCTGAGAGGGATGAGCAAGAGCTCCAGGAAATCCGAAAGTATTTCTCCTTTCCCGTGTTCTTTTTCAAAGTGCCGAAGCTGGGCTCGGAGATAATCGACTCCACCCGAAGAACGGAGACTGAACGATCACCTCTTTATCGCCAGCTAATTGACCTGGGCTACCTGAGCAGCAGTCATTGGAACTGTGGGGCTCCCAGCCAGGACACGAAACCGCAGAGCATGTTGGTGGAGCAAAGTGACAAGCTGAGACACTTGAGCACGTTTTCTTACCAGGTGCTGCAGACGCGCCTGGTGGACGCCGCCAAGGCCCTGAACCTGGTTCACTGCCACTGCCTCGACATCTTCATTAACCAGGCCTTTGACATGCAGCGGGACCTGCAGATCACTCCCAAACGCCTGGAGTACACTCGCAAAAAGGAGAATGAGTTGTATGAGTCATTGATGAACATTGCCAACCGAAAGCAGGAGGAAATGAAGGACATGATTGTTGAGACACTTAACACCATGAAGGAGGAACTTCTAGATGATGCTACCAACATGGAGTTTAAAGGTATGTCGCACAGAGAGCTTGTTGGGGTGCTGGGACTGCAGGAGCCTCTAACCATTTTCTAGCTGCAGGTTGGGCACATTAATTCTTAAGGTTAAAGGAACCTCAGAGTAATTTCACCCACCCCACTGTTAACCAGCAAGAGCTGACCTTAAAGCATTTAGCCAAGGTGGCCTGTCTTGTTCTCAGAGACCTTTCTGGAAGATTCCACTGTCATTCCTTCCCAAGAACATTAGCCCAGTTTTTCCTAAATTCATCCTAATAGCTCTCTAACCTCCACTTTCTGTCTGTATCCCCTTGTCCCCAGTGAAGGTGAAGAATGTTAGTAAATCGTGCTTTAATAAGGCCGGGCGCGGTGGCTCACGCCTGTAATCCCAGCACTCTGGGAGGCCAAGGCAGGAGGATCCCTTGATCTCAGGAGTTTGAGACCAGCCTGAGCAAGAGCAAGACCCTGTCTCTATAAATTTAAAAAAAAAAAATATTTTTTTTTTAAAAAGGTTAAGTAATTTGCCCAAGGTCACACAGCTAGTAAATAATAGAGGCAGGACTTGAATGTAGACAGTCTAATTCCTGAGCCTATACTCTTAATTTCCATGTTTCACTGTTTCTTAATCTGTTCCAAGTTATTGATGCCACCTTCTTCCTGGTACCCAGCTGCAAAACCTCAGCATGGTCTTTAGGTGTCTTCTTTCCCTTGTCTAATCAGTTGCCAGGTACTGATGAGTTTTCTTCCGTATCTTATACCTACCTTTTCTATTCTGTCTTCTTTAGTCTAACTGAACTATTGTCCCTAACCTATCTTCCCTGACCTCTTTTTCTTCTTTCTCCAGCTTAGCTTTATTGGTTCTGATTCCTACAGAGTAAGTTTAAATTGCTCTGCCTACTGTTAAAGACTTTCCAAAGCCTAGCCCTTTACCAACTTTTCTAGTCTTATTTTCCATTGTGCACCTTCCTGTAATTTCTATTTTGGTTGGTCTTAAACTGCTTACGGTCCAACATACACTCCCTTCACCTTTCCTTTTCTCATGCTCTGCCTTAAACCTGAAATGGGTTTTATTTGTGAATTTCCAAATCCTACCTACCCTCCAAGGCTCTCCCAAATGCTATTTTTCACAAAGTCTTTAATTTTCGTAGGTAGTAACAATTGCACTCATCAGAATTCCCACAGCATTTCATCTGTAGCTTATCCCTGGCATTTCGCTGTCTACCTTTTATTATAGTTATTTATATTTTCCTGTTTCCTAAAATCCTAGACTTAAAGGAGAATAGGATTTGAGTCTTATTCATCATATCCCTTGCAGCAAATAGCGTAGACTCCTGTATACAGTATGTCTTTGGAGAATGAATGAGTTTGTGATTGATGGATCTAGCTAAGTCACACTTATAAAATACAAAGGAAATATAGTTGACTTTAGTAGGCATAGGATGCCTGATTTTTTTGTAGGTCTTTCTAAAGATGAACAAAGAAGAATTCCCCATTGCAGGGTGGAGTTGCTGAGAAATGCTCATTTGTAGTGGATATCCTTGGAAGTCTTCTCAATATTTAATTAAAGATGCTGGCATCACAGCATGTGTGATGAAGGGAGGTAGGGCAGCTAGGTTGGGCAGAGAATGAAATATTTGATTGTTATTGCCCATGTTTGGTGTTTGGGATATAGTGGTTAGCTAAACAGACGTGGGAGTAACTGGAACAAATATTAATAGATCAAATGTCTGGCTCTGTTAACTACATTATGAATTTGTAGATATACAAACTGTACCAAATTGATCATCATTGGTCATTACATATCCTTGGGGCTTGTAAGGGTATATTTCAGGAAAAAGAATTCCTAGAAGATGAATAGTTAGGCCAAAGGGTATGTGAATTTTTCTTGGTTGGTTGGTTTCAAATTTTGATAAATATTGCCAAATGTCCTCTGAAGAGTGGCACCAATTTAAGTCTTTTTAGGAACAGATATTTTTGCAGATGTTTGATTTCTCTTAAGTTCTTCTGTCCTTCGTTTTACAAAGTGGGGTTTCTAGTGCTAAAAGGTAGCATGGCATGGCGGGGGCAACAATTGAGTTTTACTTTTTATTTATCTAGTAATTGATTAGTAAAAAACTCTTGACTCTTAGATTCTTCTCACTGATATGCTAGCCAGTATGAAATTTTGCAGAGATCACGGGCTTTGGGATCAGTGAGCTTTGGATTCAAGTGTTAGCTGTATGTATTCCTTCTTAACTGTACCATCCCCTTTCCCATGCCCACTTTGTCCTCCCTTTGAGGCTGTTTCCTGGTCTATAATGCCCACCTGATAAAGTTAGTATGAAGATGAAATTAGATTACATATATAAAATGTTGATTATAGTGCCTTTCTTGTAGTTTACACTCAATAAATGTTGTTCCTCCCCTCCTATAAATGTGACATAAAAGCTGACAAAATCAACAGGCTCATATTAGACTTTTTTTTTTTTTTTTTTTTTGAGACAGAGTCTCACTTTGTTGCCCAGGCTAGAGTGAGTGCCGTGGCGTCAGCCTAGCTCACAGCAACCTCAATCTCCTGGGCTTAAGCGATCCTACTGCCTCAGCCTCCCGAGTAGCTGGGACTACAGGCATGCGCCACCATGCCCAGCTAATTTTTTGTATATATATATTTTTTAGTTGGTCAATTAATTTCTTTCTATTTTTATTTTTTTTTAGTAGAGACAGGATCTTGCTCAGGCTGGTTTCGAACTCCTGACCTCAAGCAATCTGCCCGTCTCAGCCTCCCAGAGTGCTAGGATTACAGGCATGAGCCGCCACGCCCAGCCTCATATTAGACTTAATTGCTCCTTCTCAGGGTCTTAGCTGCTTTAAGTAGTTGAGGGTTACATAGCCCCTGATCATGCTGAGAATCAGACTTCGTCAAAACCATGTCTTTTGTAGCTGTCATCATGGTAGTTCCACGGCTGTGATTTGGACGGTGCCTTGATTTAGTATCTGCTCATCACTAACTGACTTACTCTCTGCTCCTGTAGATGTCATTGTCCCTGAGAATGGAGAACCAGTGGGCACCAGAGAGATCAAATGCTGCATCAGACAGATCCAGGAGCTCATCATCTCCCGGCTCAACCAGGCAGTGGCTAACAAGCTGATCAGCTCAGTGGATTACCTACGCGAGAGCTTTGTTGGAACGCTGGAACGATGTTTGCAGAGCCTAGAGAAATCTCAGGATGTCTCAGTCCACATCACCAGTAATTATCTCAAACAGGTACACAAAGAATGGTTGTTAAGACAACATATCACTCACCTGTGTCCCAGCACACACCTGTGGTCCCAGCTACTCGGGAGGCCAAAGCAGGAAGATCGCTTGAGGCCAGGAGTTCGAAGTTGATCGTGTCACTGTACTCCAGTCTGGGAACAGAGCAAGACTTTGTCTCTTTCAAAAAAACAAAAAGACACCACGTCATGGGTAACACATGAAACAATTTACACGCAAGCACAGCTTTAACTTGGCCAAGAATTTCCCTTTCAACTTTTTGCCAATCTGGTTTGAATTTTGTTTTCCTATCACATGACCACTGCTTATGGGAGGTGCTAGTGAACTGTAAAATTGTGATTAAGTTGATGAATTTAAAGATGAGGTCGAGGCCGGGCGCGGTGGCTCACGCCTGTAATCCTAGCACTCTGGGAGGCCGAGGCGGGTGGATTGCTCGAGGTCAGGAGTTCAAAATCAGCCTGAGTGAGACCCCATCTCTACTAAAAATAGAAAGAAATTAATTGACCAACTAAAAATATATATACAAAAACTTAGCCGGGCGTGGTGGCGCATGCCTGTAGTCCCAGCTAGTCGGGAGGCTGAGGCAGGAGGATCGCTTGAGCCCAGGAGTTTGAGGTTGCTGTGAGCTAGGCTGGTGCCACGGCACTCACTCTAGCCTGGGCAACAAAGTGAGACTCTGTCTAACAATAAAATAAAATAAAAAAAGTAAAGATGAGGTCAAAGGGCCTAAATAGTCATGAAATATGGCCGGACGCGGTGGCTCAAGCCTGTAATCCTAGCTCTCTGGGAGGCCGAGGTGGGTGGATCCTTTGAGCTCAGGAGTTCGAGACCAGCCTGAGTAAGAGCGAGACCCCATCTCTACTATAAATAGAAAGAAATTAATTGGCCAACTAATATACATAGAAAAAATTAGCCGGGCATGGTGGCACATGCCTGTAGTCCCAGCTACTCGGGAGGCTGAGGCAGCAGGATTGCTTGAGCCCAGGAGTTTGAGGTTGCTGTGAGCTAGGCTGACGCCACGGCACTCACTCTAGACTGGGCAATAAAGTGAGACTCTGTCTCAAAAAAAAAAAAAAAAAAAAAAGTCACGAAATAGACGATTAACTTGAGCTGACTCTGCATATATGTTGAGGGATAAATTTGGAAGCCCTGAGTCTGGACTGTGTTCTTGAAGTAAATATCATTTATGGCATTTTTGAAACAGCTACACTACTGAGGGCATATTTTCTTTTGCGTGTTCTCTTTCAGATCTTAAATGCTGCCTACCACGTTGAAGTCACGTTCCACTCGGGGTCCTCGGTCACCAGGACGCTGTGGGAGCAAATCAAGCAGGTAGGGGCTGCGCAGAGAAATGGTTTCTTTTTTTTTTCTTTTTTTTTTTTGAGACAGTCTTGCTTTGTTGCCCAGGCTAGAGTGAGTGCCGTGGCGTCAGCCTAGCTCACAGCAACCTCAGACTCCTGGGCTCAAGCAATCCTGCTGCCTCAGCCTCCCGAGTAGCTGGGACTACAGGCATGCCCGGCTAATTTTTTCTATATATATTAGTTGGCCAATTAATTTCTTTCTATTTATGGTAGAGACGAGGGTCTCGCTCTTGCTCAGGCTGGTTTTGAACTCCTCACCTCGAGCATTCTACCCGCCTCGGCCTCCCAGAGTGCTAGGATTACAGGCGTGAGCCACCACGCCAGGCCTAGAGAAATGGTTTCTTGCCTCTAGTGGCCCCAGTGAGTCCCAGTCGCTACAGCAGAGAACAGACATCTAGGCTCTTCTGTTAGGGTAGGGTGGCCTTTTGCTCTGGTTTGCCTGCCCGGGAGGATTCTGGTTTGTGCCTATTCTCAAATAATTATTATTATCTTTTTTCTCTCTCTCTCTTTTTTTTTTTTCTTTTTTGAGACAGAGTCTTGCTGTGTTGCCCAGGCTAGAGTGAGTGCTGTGGCATCAGCCTAGTTCACAGCAACCTCAAACTCCTGGGCTCAAGCGATCCTCCTGCCTCAGCCTCCCGAGTAGCTGGGACTACAGGCATGCACCACCATGCCCAGCTAATTTTTTCTATACATATTTTTAGTTGGTCAATTAATTTCTTTCTATTGTTAGTAGAGACGGGACCTTGCTCAGGCTGGTGGTTTTGAACTCCTGACCTCGAGCAATCCACCCACCTCGGCCTCCCAGAGTGCTAGGATTACAGGCGTGAGCCACCACACCCGGCCTCAAATAATTATTAACAGTGTTCCCTTTAACTCTTAAAAGTTGCAGGTTTAAATGATATTTTATATTGGGTGTTCTTTGTAGACGATTTAAAAAAATGGTTTTTATGGAGCTGTAAGACTCTAACCTTACTAGCTTCTTCATATTTATTTTTACCAGCTTAAATGTCTTTTCAGAACCAGGCTTTGTTGTTGCCAGAGGCCACGAGTGTGGGTCCTGTTCTGGAATTTGGTCCGGCTCTCATGTAGCGTTATTTACTGACTTGAGAAAAAGATTTATCGGGCACCCCTTGGCACTGAGTGTGATGTCTTGAGGGTTTGTGAGCACATAGACTGGGCCTAGTATTATCTGCTGCTTTCCTTCAGGCTAAGCCCTAATTTTGAGTAGATGGAATTGGAGAGGAACCTTGGACTTCATACAGCTCCTGTCTTAAGAGCCTCCTCCTAACGAGCGTATAACCCAGAAAGGAAGGGTAGTGGGTCTTTGGGGAGGTTCCTGTCTCCCATTCCTCAGTGGTCTCACGGTCCTCCTCCTGGCAGATCATCCAGCGGATCACGTGGGTGAGCCCACCCGTCATCACGCTGGAATGGAAGAGGAAGGTGGCACAGGAAGCCATCGAGAGCCTCAGCGCCTCCAAGTTGGCCAAGAGCATCTGCAGCCAGTTCCGTACGCGGCTCAACAGTTCTCATGAGGCTTTCGCAGCCTCCTTGCGGCAGGTTGGTATGTGGGAAAGGAGATAGCCTCATCCACAGGGGAATGTTTTGCTCTCCGCGCTTCCTATAATTTTTAAAAAATCATCAGTATATTTTCATTCTATTCTGTTCTGTTACAAGAAGTTTCATCAGTAAATTTTTCATGTGGACATTTTTCTAACTCTAGGGAGAATAGAGGGAGGTCAGTTAATTTCTCCCCATTTCAGTGAGTGAGGGAATAAAATAGAGGAATAGGAATTTTATTTTAAGTTTATGTAGCATTTTAGGAACGAACAACAGAAGGGCTGACTCTCCACTTTCCATACTGTTTCATAATTATGTGACATCTGCTTGTTTGTTCAGGAGAGGAGTGTGTGTGTGTGTGTGTGTGTGTGTGTGAGAGTGTGTCGGGGCAGGGAGTGGATAGATGAGATGATGCATCCAAGAGGAGCAATTATTATTTATTGAGAGTCCACTATGCCAGTCTCTGTGCTAAACATGTTACATGTGTCTTATTTAATTCTCACAATTATCCATAGGGGGTAGGTACTGTTATCTCTATATAACAGTTGAGGAAGCCGAAGCTACCATGTTCCCTGGAAAATAAGACCTACCCATAAAATAAGCCCTAGCAGGATTTCTAAGCATTTGCACAATAGAAGCCCTACCCCAAAAATAAGACCTAGTGATGGGCGTGGCTATGCAGCGTATTTGCACAACCCATGCATCTCATAGCGGAGCAGGAAAGAAGACGAACAGCCCATCTCATCTGCCCCGTGAGAGCTCTATTGCTCAACATAAGAGATTGGGGCCAATGGTTCTAAAGGAAATAGAGTCGCAAGAAATTCAGGATGGAATTCGGGATTTGGAGAGTTACGATAATGTTCCAGAAGAAGACGACTTCACTATATTTGAATCAATGTAGATGGTTGTACCATACTTAAAACAAATAACACATCCCCTGAAAATAAGCCCTAGGGTATCTTCTTGAGAAAAAATAAATAAATATAAGACCCTGTCTTGTTTTCGGGGAAACACAGTAGGTACTTGATAAGCCATACTGTTTTTTTCCTGTTTCCCTCCAGCTGGAAGCTGGCCACTCGGGCCGGCTAGAGAAAACTGAAGATCTCTGGCTGAAGGTTCGGAAAGATCATGCCCCCCGCCTGGCCCGCCTTTCTCTGGAGAGCCGTTCTTTACAGGACGTCTTGCTGCATCGTAAGTCCTTGTTTTTCTGCAAGTAAAGTGGAGGAGGGCTCATGATACCTGACATTTTTATGTCCAGCCTTGAAGAATCCCAGTGTCTAAAGCAGCTTCCCTGCAAAGCTGCCTAAACACTTACTGATATGGTTTTGAATTCTTGTTTGGTCCTGCCATTTATATAGTTCAGATAACATCATGGAAGTTTATTTGGATTAAACGAGTTAGGTTACTTTCTGCTGGTTTAGAAGGACACCAGAATGTTGTTCCCTGGCATGCTTACCACTTCCTGGCCTCTAGGCAGGTCTACATCTAAGAATCTTACAGAGGTTGCTGATCAATTTCCCATCCATCCTGCCTCATCTCTGTCTCTACACCTTGTAGGTAAGCCTAAACTGGGACAGGAACTGGGCCGGGGCCAGTACGGTGTGGTGTACCTGTGTGACAACTGGGGGGGACATTTCCCCTGTGCCCTCAAGTCAGTTGTTCCTCCAGATGAGAAGCACTGGAATGATCTGGCCTTGGAGTTTCACTACATGAGGTGGGTTCTGGTCTCATTCATCTCTGCGGGAAAGATCTAGAGAAGCAGCCAGCAGCCTGGGATAAGCTACAGCATGCCCTGTGTCTCCATACTTCAGTTTCCAAATGTTATAGACAAGTATTTCTTCGTCTTGGCTAGACATGTACTCCCTTTAAGGCCTTTACTGTCTTTGCTTGCTCTTGCCCCACCATCCTGCTTTCTCAGACTCATGGCTCCATTGAACTTTCTCTTTAGTCCTTAAGGCCTTATCAACTATTTAATTCCATGATTCTTTGTCCTTCTTGGGAGAGGCCATTCTTTTTGCCTTCTATCTGCCCTGAGGGCCATTGTGTCTGGATCTGAACTACGCATGGTCTTGAGGTTATTCCTTCCTAAATTTAGCATGTCATGCGGGATTGCAGCCCGAGTGTTATAGCCCAGAACTCTCTGCTTCCCACCAGGTCTCTGCCCAAGCACGAGCGCTTGGTGGATCTCCATGGTTCTGTCATCGACTACAACTATGGCGGTGGCTCCAGCATCGCTGTGCTTCTCATCATGGAGCGGCTGCACCGGGACCTCTACACAGGGCTGAAGGTGAGGCCAGGCAGGGAGAGAGCAAGACCCAGCTGGCAGCCAGACCCACAGGTTCCTTTCTGGCATTTCAGCCCTTTCTGTTTGTCCAGGGCTGCTAGCTTACATAAGAGATCATTGCAGTAATAAGGCTTATCACACTTACTTCCAAAAAGCCTTAAAGATTTCTCAGAACCTATTTTATGCCCCATTATACATCCAGAATACTGTCATGTATCCTTTGACCCCGGTGGTAGTGGTGGTATAGATCTCAGCTCCGTAGAAGAGCAGGAAGGCTTCCTATAACTCTGCTCTTCTTTCTCTTTTTTTCTCCCAGTGGATAAAGCCAGTTTCTGTTGTTCAGTCAACAGATATTTATTAGTGACTGTTTTATACAAGGTCCTATATTAAGCACTATTGGGGAATAACAAAAAGTGAAACTGTCAGGAGCTTTTAAGAGAACTGTAGGCAGTGAGTATTACAAGAAGATGTGGAGTTTGAGTTTGGCAGGTAGAGCTTGAAGGGCAGAGTTCGGGCAGTTGGGAGGAACAGGTCATACAGGGGGAGGAAAGAGCATTATGCCAGGAGCATCTGAAGGCCACCAAGGTCATCAGGCACGTTGGAACAGCCAGTTTGTTTTGGGAATATGGGCGATAATGTGCAGAGAGATGTGGGAACAAGTTATACAGGACCCAAAATGTTAAGGATTTCCGTAGAATTCAAATTCTGTTGTAGACAATGATAAGCTACTGAAGGATTTTATTTGAGTGAAGGTGAAGCCCTCAGTGGGATGTTGAGTTTCTCTCCTCTAAAACAACTACCAAAAGGGAACTAAGGAGGTTTCTTTTGTCTGTTCCTCGCACTGGAGCTGAGTAGGAGAGAAACGCTGACCTCATGAGGAGTATCCGGGTAGGTCTCTCCTCACAGAGGTCTCTTGTACCAGTCCATACCGAGGCCTCCAGAGGTAGGGCAGAAGGAACCTTAGAAGCGCTTCCAGGGGTCAGGAGGAATCAGTAGAGTCAATACGGTGAAGAAAATGACTCCACACAGTTTTCCCTCTTCATTTCGGAGGAGTTAAGCACAGCACTGCCTGATGCTTTTCTGCAAGTGGGCTTGAGAACCTCATTGAGCTTTGGAATGAATGATGTGACATTTTTAAGAATTCAAGAGACCCTAAATTGAAGTAATATGAGCGACTTTGATATTTGAATTCATGAAACCAAACCTGGGCTAACCAGGCCTATAAAGCAATGGAAGTCAATCTGCCTGAGGGACCTAGGAATACTTACTTTGAGCTTCAAAGGCAGTTCCAGAGTTTGGTGTTGTTTTTTTTTTAGAGACAGAGTCTTGCTCTGTCACCCTGGCTGGAGTGCAGTGGCATAATCACAGCTCACTGTAAACTTGAACTCCTGGGATCACACGATGCTCCTGCCTCAGCCTCCCAAGTAGCTGGGACTGTAGGTGCCCACCACCAGACTGGCTAATTTTTCTTTTTGTAGATGGGGTCTTGCTATGTTGCCTAGGCCGATCTCCAACTCCTGGCCTCAAGTGATCCCCCCACCTTAGCCTCCCAAAACCCTAAGTTTAAGGTATGAGCCACCGCACCCAGCCCAGTTCCAGAGTTTGTTTAGATATTAGAAATGAGCCATGCCTCAGTTGTTTGCTTATACCTCTCCTAGTCATATTTGGGGTTGTCCATTTGGCCCGACTGCAGCCTGTGAGTGATTTGATCTGACTCTTTCTCCTTTCCAGCTTGTTCTTTGCTTTCCTCCTACTTCCTTCTCCCAGCTGCTTTCCCCTCCCCCCTTTTTTCATTCACTTTTCTGTCTTCTAGTACCCTAGGGCAGTCAGCCTTTTAGTTCCCCACAAAAGGAATCTCTTTTGGCTCTGGCACATTGAATGGAGGAGTTACCCTGTTCGTGACAAGCTCTTTTGTCTCCCCAAGGCTGGGCTGACCCTGGAGCCCCGTTTGCAGATTGCACTAGATGTGGTGGAGGGAATCCGCTTCCTGCACAGCCAGGGACTGGTCCATCGAGACATCAAACTGAAAAACGTGCTGGTGAGTAAGAGCCATTGCCTGAAGATGACACCCTGCCTCTGTGGGTGAAGGGACCTTATGGAGGGCACACGTAAGTGGAAGTTTGGTCCTGGGAAAGGTCCATAGGGAAAGTAGTGGATTTAACAACATAGTGATGGACGGTGTCTTGGACTTAAAGCGTAGGGAGTACTTTCATCATAGACCTAACTTCCGTTACATAAGGTTTTTGCCCCTACACTGTTTTGAAAAAAATCTTAAATTTATAGAAAAACTAAGAGTGGCACAGTAAAGACCCACACACCCTTCAATTCACCCAGATTCACACTGGATGGAGACCAGGCTGGTGTCAATCTCCTGTCCTCCAGCTATCCTCCTGCCTCGGCCTCCAAAGCGCTGAGATTACAGGCATGAGCCTCTTTGCCCATCCTAAAATCTGAAACTTTCTGAGTGCTGACTTGACACACAAAGGAAATACTCACTGGAGCATTTTGGATTTGGGGTTTTGGATTAGGGATGCTGAATCGTTAGGTATAACATGAATATTCCAAAATCCAAAAAAATATGGAATCTGAAACACTTCTGGCCCTGAGCATTTTAGATAAGGGATACTCAGTTTATAATGGGAATGAAGCTGGAGGTAGGGAGATTGGAGGCAGGGTTTATTAAGTATGGCTATGCACCATGTGACATTTCAGTCAGTGATGACCACATATGTGATAATGGCCTGTAAGACTATAATGGAGCTGAAAAATTCCTATTGCCTGGTGATGTCATAGTGCAGTACATCTCTCATGTGTTTGTGGTGATGTTGGTATAAACAAACCTGCTATGCTGCCAGACATATAAAAATGTACAGCACATACAATTATGCATAGTGCATAATACTTGATAGTGATAAGAAGTGACTACATAACTGGTTTATTTACTATACTATACTTTTATATGATATATACTGTTTATATGATTAAAAAGTACTACTTCTACGCCTGTAATCCTAGCAATCTGGGAGGCCAAGGTGGGAGGATCGCTTGAGGTCAGGAGTTTGAGACCAGCCTAAACAAGAACAAGACCCCACCTCTACTAAAAATAGAAAAAATTAGCCAGGGGGCCGGGCGTGGTGGCTCACGCCTGTAATCCTAGCACTCTGGGAGGCCTAGGCAGGAGGATCGCTCAAGGTCCGGAGTTCAAAACCAGCCTGAGCAAGAGCGAGACCCCGTCTCTACTAAAAAAACAATAGAAACAAATTAATTGGCCAACTAAAAATATATAGAAAAAATTAGCTGGGCATGGTGGCATGTACCTGTAGTCCCGGCTACTGGGGAGGCCAAGGCAGAAGGATCACTTGAGCCTGGGAGTTGAGGTTGCTGTGAGTGAGGCTGATGCCACGGCACTCTACCCTAAGCAACAGAGTGAGAGTCTATCTTTAAAAAAAAAAAAAAAAGCTTATAGAGCAAAGATAGAAAGAAAGAAAATATTTTTGTACAGCTGCACAGTATTTTTATGTTTTAAGCTAAGTACTATTACAAAAAAGCCAGTTTTAAAAATTTTAAAGGTTTATAAACTAAGAAAGTGGCAGTAAACTAAGGTTAATTTATTATTGAAGAAAGAAAAAACATTTTTGTAAATTTAGTGTAGCCTAAGTGTACTGTGTTTATAAACTCGACAGCAGTGTACAGTAATGTTCTAGACCTTCATATTCACTCACCACTCACTCACTGACTTACCCAGAGCAACTTCCAGTCCTGCAAGGTCCATTCATGGTAAGTGCCCTGTACAGGTGCACTATTTTTTACCTTTTATACCATATTTTTACTGTACCTTTTCTGTGTTTAAATATGTTTTAGATGCCCAAATACTTACCACTGTGCTACAGCTGCCCGTGGTGTTCAGTACAGTAACATGCTGTACAGGTCTATAGCCTTGGAGCACTAGGCTGTACCATATGGGCTAGGGGTGTAGTAGCTGCACCATCTAGGTCTGTGTAAATACGCTTTATGATGTTTGCACAAGGGCAAAGCTGCCTGATGACTCGTTTCTCAGAACATACCCCCATGGTTAAGCAATGCACGACTGTACCACGTTGAGGTACCCACTTGAGCTTGGATATGCAGCGGTGCTGTGCACAGGACTAGAGACAGGGTGACTCTTGCCCTGCTTTGTTGGCAGCTGGACAAGCAGAACCGTGCCAAGATCACTGACTTAGGATTCTGCAAGCCGGAGGCCATGATGTCAGGCAGCATTGTGGGGACACCAATCCACATGGCTCCTGAACTTTTCACAGGTAAGGCTGGAGGGACAGGGGCAGGATTGGGCAGAGCTCGTTACTTTAACCCTGCGTGCTACCCTTCGGGCTAAGTATTAGGTCATTAAAAATGAAATGTCCAATTTCTAATCAAAAGTGTAGTTTATTATATCTGAAACAAGAAGCGGTACTATTAATCAAAGTATGCACCTAAACTATCGACACTGTTTTTGCCATTTTAATGGTAGCTTGTTTACACCAGCAGAGAAGAAGCCTGGAGGCTGAAGAGGGGGAAATAATGAGGAAAACCACAGAATGGACATCACAGCATGACAGTAAAGAAAGCCACTTAAAGAATGGTGGTAAACTAGGTTAGAGATAAAATACACTGACCTCGAAAGTCCCACAGAGGAGTTAAGGCTTGTTGTGCAAGACTTAAGGAGCTACTGAGTTTTTGAGCAGGGGATAAATGAGGAGAAAATGTTCATAGAAGATGAGGTCAGCAGTAGAAGGTAGAGAGGATTTGATTGGAAAGAACCAAGGTAAAGGGACCAGGTAAGTAGTGGTTGCCTCCAGGATTAGGTTGTATTAGGGATGAAACAAAAGAAGGGTGACAGATTTGAGATCAATTTAGAGGAAGAATGGACAAAATTTTGTTATTAACTTGATATGGTTGATGAACAGGAAAGAATGACTAAAAGATGACTCAGGTTTTGAGCTCAAGTGGATAGGGAACGGTTGTTCCATTGCTAGGAACGATGGAAAGGTAGGTGCAGGTCAGTCATTAGTATTGGTAAGAGTTGAAATTAACAATGTATATGAAGTTCTCCCATTTTGTACACAAGTCTTCCCTCAGCTCTTCACAGAGTGGGACACATAATATTAGGTGTTAGCTAGATAGTTATAATCCTACAGACATCTGAACCAAATAGTCGTCATTTTTCTATCCCTAGGTTTACTTTTTTAAAAAAAAAAATTCTATTCACACTGCCATTATTCTATTTTGGCTACTGCATATTTAAATTCCATCGATTGTTTCTACTGCAGTCTACCCTATTGCTGTCAGAACCCTCTTTCTAAAATGTTAGGTCCTTCATATCACCTCCTGCTCTAAAACATAAATGACATCCTGCTGCCCACTAATCCAGAGTCTTCTCTCTGACTTTAAAAACTCTATATTCCAGTAACACCTTACCCACCCACCTGTATTTCCCAACTTTATTTTCCTAATATGACCTTTTGGCTTAATTTTTTTGACTGTCCCATAAAAATGAAAGGCCTCATTTTTCTTCTCCTTTGTCAAATTCTAGTCTTAGCTCTCTTAATATCCAGCTTTGACCTCCCAATGTCGTAGTTTATTGTATTGTAAAGGGGAGTTAACGCATGTGCCCTGCCTACCTGACGGGTGTTAGGAGAGGTAATGGATGTTGACAGCTTTAGAAGAAAACCATTTAAAGACTTCTGCAGGTGCAAGGTGGCAGAGATGCTGCTGCCTTCCTCTCCCTGGCTCACTGCTTTCTGTCTTGTCTTGCCACAGGGAAGTATGATAATTCCGTGGATGTCTACGCTTTCGGGATTCTTTTCTGGTATATCTGCTCAGGCTCTGTCAAGCTCCCTGAGGCATTTGAGAGGTGTGCCAGCAAAGACCATCTCTGGAACAACGTACGGAGAGGTAAGCGCCACCAGCACTGCTTTGTCCTGACTCCTCCTGGCAAGAGCAGGCTGAGCCCAGGCACTGCTGCAGGGGCCTAAGATCACCCTCCCTAGCTGCTCCACGGTGGGGCCACACGTACATGAAAACCATCGTGGAAGCCAGCGAAGACGTTTAAGCCTTTGCTTCCAAACAACATTCTGTTGAACTATCTCAGAAAGCCTTCTTTAAAACTTCCAATTCTTGGCTGGGCACGGTGGCTCATGCCTGTAATCCTAGCACTCTGGTAGGCCAAGGCAGGAGGATCACTTGAGCTCAGGAGTTCAAGACCAGCCTGAGCAAGAATGAGACCCCACCTCTACTAAATATAGAAAAAATTAGCCAGGCATGGCGTCACATGCCTGTAGTCCCAGCTACTCGGGAGGCTTAGGCAGGAGGATCCCTTGAGCCCAGGAGTTTGAGGTTGCTGTGAGCTAGGCTGACGCCATGGCACTCTAGCCCGGGCAACAGAGGGAGACTCTTGTCTCTGTCTCAAAAAAAAAAAAGAAAAAACAAACTTCCAATTCTTCAGCTTTCGGTTCTAAAATGCACTTAAAGCTCATTGCATTCTTCAGTCTCCTGAGCCCCAACTGCATAATGAGCCTTTAAGCTGGTCATGCCATCAAGACATTGTGTTGGGTCCCTTCTCACTGTGGTCTTCTTTCCATGCTCCTTTCTCTAGGGGCCCGCCCGGAACGGCTTTCCGTGTTTGATGAGGAGTGCTGGCAGCTGATGGAAGCCTGTTGGGATGGTGACCCCTCGAAGAGGCCTCTCTTGGGCATTGTCCAGCCCATGCTCCAGGGCATCATGGACCGGCTATGCAAGTCGAATTCTGAGCAGCCAAACAGAGGGCTAGATGATTCTACTTGAAAGCAAAGACCTTTCTCTTTCATTCTCTATTTCTTTCCTTCCCCTCACCTCTTGGCCATGGGGAGAATTTGACATTTATTCACTATAGGGCACTCCCAAGGGAATTGGTGCTTGCTGGGCAACTTGAGGCCTTCCAGGCAGAGGTGACTCCAGGACAGCGAAGAGTGGGACGACCGAGCATATTCGGCAGTTCACTGAAGCCCCGAGCGATCCGTTTAGCAAAAGAGTGTCTAAGCCGCGTGAAAGCTGAGGAATGTGATGTTCTGGCCTCGCAACTGAAAAGGAAGTGAATGTTACCACAATTGTCTACTCACTGTCTATGTTTCTAAGACAACAAGTGGGACACTGCAGTGGCAATAGTATTAAAACCCATCGTTTTCATGATCCGAGCTAGGAATAATTTGGTCAGAAATTATTAGAAAATTTGAGCTTAGTTCTGGGATGATGAGAACATAGGGACCAAAAAAATAACTTATGGGTGTCTGGTGCCTGCTCTCTGCAACCAAGGATGGCAGGTTCCGGCAGTCAGAAGGCCAGCAAGGGAGATGGACACAAAGCTGTGTGCTTCTCCCAGCGCCAGTGTGTTTACATGTATAGAGCCAAGTGTCCCTGGTTTTGGGGGGAGGGTTTCACTGTTACATCACCAAGAGGCCAAAAGAACGCAGAAAAGTGTGTGTGTGTGTGTGTGTGTATATCTATATATATATATATACACACGCAAACACACACATACATACGTATATATAAGCTGTTGGATTCTGAGTTACTGCTAACCCCAGAACAGAATCTGTTCTACCCTTGGGTCTTAGGTCTCTCTATTTTTTGTTTTTTTCTCCCTTCTTTTTGTCTCAAGGAAGGAAGACTCCAGATAACATGGTACTTAGGAGTGAGTGTCCGAGCAAAACCAACCCAATGTGAAATATTTGGCTGAGACCTGAGAAATGGGAAGTGATCTGGAGGCCATGGCCTGCATACAAACCTAGTGAAAGGATACCAGCTTGTTTTTAAAACTTAACAAAGTCAGAAATTATTTTTGTGTTTGAATCTAACACACTGATGTTTTTAAAATTTTATCAGTGAGCTTTTGAACCAAGGATTCTTCTGCAGTTTTATCCCTTCTTTTCACTTTATTTTAAATATAATCTGTTAGAAGAAAAAAGAACCAGACAGAAGGGAAGAAGGCTCCGTTGGTAGCTCTCTGTGTTTGTAACTTACCCCTATGTGGGAGTACCTGGGAAGCTCCCCTGCCCTGGAGTTGGGAGGTGGCGTGATGGTCTTTTGCAGAGTTCCTCATAAAGGAACATGAGGAGAGAAACTCTGATTCTAGGCAGAGGAAGGGGAGCAGTTTAAGCATTGGTGCATCTCAGATCTTGACTTCAAGCCTTTCTCAACCAAACTGGTCCATTAGATTCAGAAAAACAAGTAGAAAAACACAGTGGAGGTGAGTAGCCTCCCTCTCTCTGCCTACTCCCCAGGAATTGTGGTCTGGCCCCTGTACCCAGCCCTAAAATGTGTGAAACAGGTCCCCACGTGGCTGTATAAAACAAAATGAGTGGCACATTTGTTGCTGGGATTTTCTAGGGTTGTTTGTGACAGAGGGTCCATCCCTTAAATATTAACAGTATAAATGGAGTCTATAATAAGTTTTTCATATAACTTTAAAAGTTCAGTTTTAACTCTTTGGCTGTCCTGGGCTCTGATGATGAATTATTTGAGCATAGTAGCCCCTAAGCACTTGAAGCTTCTCAGAAACTCCATGTAGCGCTAAAAACCTTTTTACTTGCAAATGATAAAGTAACTGGCCCAGTGTTTTTGGGTTCTATAGATTCCAGCATTGTTTTAGTAGAATGTTTAGTTATCTCTTAGAATTTTTAACACCTATTTAACTATAGGTCAGGTTCCTCTGTTCTTCTCAGCATTAATTCAGCTGCCCTTCTGGGAACACAATGGGGCTTCCAGGAAGCCAGGTGTCAAGTTAAGAAAGGAGGGATGAGTAGTTTTCTACTTGGTGAAAAATCATTGTAAGTCCGTTCTGTATGAAATTTCAAGAAAAGTCTTATATAGTTCCTGTTTCCAGACTGCTTTCTTTTAACTCTAGCTATAGTCAGGAATCTGTGCTTGCATTGGGGAGACCACATTCCTAACATTCTTTGGAAGTCTTAGCTCAAACCCCAATTCATACATAGGAGGTTAGATTTTTTTTTTTCCCTACTCAGCATCCCTTTTCACTTTATACCCAAGGCTTAGTCTGCTATCAGATACCAGTTTTCTAGCAGATTCCCCATAGTTTTTTGCCTGGTGGAGAAAGGGAGGGACTAATGTATGTAAGGAGATGAGTAGTTGTGTTACAGTTCATTTTTTTAAAAAAAGTATTGCAAGAAAAAGGTGCAAAATATTCCTGAAAGTCTCCAAGCCATCCAAAGTCCACATATGGATATTTGGGGGTGTTATTTAAATACTCAGCAGGCTGAGTGCAGGAATTCGTGTGTATAGCATGTGTATACTTTGCTTTTGTTTTATAACATTGTCAGCTAATTTTGGGTTCTTTTGTTCCTTGGCACCCATTCTTATTAAAGTGATGGAATGCCATGAAATGTACTGTATTGTATATTACCTGGGAAGACACTAGGTATTCAAAGAAGTCTAGCGGCACTCAGGCTGTAGAGAGGGCTCAGCGTGGCCAAAGTCCTGAAGATTTTACCTCTCGGTTTTGGTTGTCCACATCCCCAAGTGGTGAAGAGAGACTGTGGCTGGGGGAGGAAGAAGCAGGGCATGAAGGAAATGACCCTTATTGTGTTCTCTTCTATCCTTCTAATCAGCAAAATTAGGGCAGTTTACCCCAGCACAAAAATGATGACTTGGCCATTTTTGGTGAGCCTGAAGTGAGTGTGGTCACTCATTTTGTACCAGTCCTGAGCAAGAGGCCGTTCTGCAGAGCAGTCAGAAGAAATGGCTGACCCTGTGCCTGGAGAGCTAGTGGCAAGGTCAGTCTGGCATGAGGGAGGAAGCCTGGTCGCTTCAGTGAGGTTTCCACAGGCATGTCCTGGTTCCCTGAACCTCTAGCAGGAGTAGCTTATTGGTTGAGCAAGCCTTTCGCCTCTCTGGGAAGCGGGGACTGTGCTGGATGTTCCCAGACCAAAGAGAGTCACTTTTGACTCCATCATCTTCAAGGGGACAGCCTGGGCAGAAGCTTCTCCTCATTTTTAACACTAAAATCCAAGGAAGCCGCAGAGGAAAGGATCCATTCCTACCGCAGGTAGAAACAGGGGAATAGCAGAACTCTCATCTAGTAAATACATCTTTGTATCTTTGCTTGAATTGCCAAAGGAAGGGTCACAAGGTGTTTTTTCATGATGGGAGAAGTGGCTCGGGGTTACAGGACTTTGGAGTGACAACTGCACTGAATGACACTTTATTTTGTGGCTTTGGCTTAGCACTGAGAAGCCCAGGGGAATTGGTGAATACAGTAGCACTTTGGGAAATTAAGATGCCCTCTGGCCTTACTTTGGAGAGAAGGCAAGCTTGGTATTCTGTGTGGCTAACTGGGAAACCTCTGTGGTCCATTTTGCATCAGAGTGGGATTAAGAGCCCTGGAGGAGTCCATTGCCAAAGGAGTAGTTTCTTGCTTTGAGTTTTCAAAGCTTGCCTTTTGGATTTGCTGGATCAAATAATCCACTTTTTAAGAGAAAAAAAAAAGGGTTTATCCTTCTAAATATGGGAGTGGGGTGGGTAGCACTGGTTCAATGTTAAAGTGGGTAAGGAGGGAGTGGCCTTCAGACTTGTATTGCTAACTCCCCTGGAGGTTTCAAGTAGCACTACTGTTCTTAAAAGGGTTTTATTTTAACTTCATCTGCTTTGTGAGCATCCAGTCCAATTGCCATTGCAGAGGCTGTGTGAGAATACCTGGCAGTGAGGAGGCCACCTTGCCCAAATGGTTAAAAAGAAAATTGGCCTGGACAGCTTGTTGTCTTTTGTCATTATGTAATGTGTTTTTGTTTGTTTGTTTTAAAGGACTAATGTTTATTACAGTGTTAAATAAAAGTGTAACATACTAAGTGTATAGAATAAAAGTGCAATAACAAAAAAAAATTACTTTGGCACAAACTTCAGTCTTCATATTCTCTGTGTTCTTGTGCTACCTGGCTCTACGCATAGTATTATTCCAGCAGGACCTTGGTAATCGTGTGTATTTTTAAGAGACGCAACTCTGGGTTAAGTCTTCATTTAGTGCAATTTTGAATAGTTGGGTTTGGTTTTATAGCTTATTCTATATACTTGGGAGACACAAATACCCAATGTGCTGTACAATAAAGATCACATTAACGTTTTAGGTTTACATCTCTTTGGCTTTGGTGTTCACTTACCTCACTGCCCACGTTAAGAGGATGTTCCCTATTTCGTTTCATTTCTGTTGTGACCTGCAGTCCGATGTCTCAGTTTGCCTTAGGGGAGATGGATGAAACATGCTACTCCCCGATCAGGCGCCCTCCTCAGCCTGATAGCTCTTGGTCTCTGGATACTTTATATTAATCACCAGTTCTAGAGGCTGGGGCAAGGGCAATGGGAGTTAGAATAGCAGAGAAGAAGGGGACAAGGTGGGATGATAGAGAGCAATTGATTTTCCAGAGCCCATCCTGGGTGACACCCTTTTCTCCAGCGTCCCTTCAGCACGAGCTTGCAGCATTCTGAGTTCATATACAAACCTAGCTATTCTTTATTACACTGTGAGGGAATTGGGGATGTCATCTTTATACCGGCCTATCTGCTTTTAGATATTTTGAGTTTTCTATGCAGACTCACCCCACCGTTGAGATGTGCTTGCTCTGCAGTGCTGGACACGCACCCTCATGGGCCACCACCAGGAGAGCAGCACCGGTCCGTATCATGCTGGGCTCGTGTGGCTGAGTCATTTTTTTTGCTGTAACTGCTTGTGATTTGACTGCCGCAGAAGGTCGGCCAGGAGGTGGCAGCACATCTTAAAGAGTCGGAGTGTTTGTGCTTCTCAGAGAAGCTGCAGCTGAATCTTGATGGTTCTCAGCCCTCACCCACATCCTAGTCCAGGGGTCCTCAAACTTTTTTTTTTTTTGTATTTTTTTTTTATTTTGGCATATGATGGGGGTACAGATTTTAAGGTTTCAATAAATGCCCTTTCCCCCCTCCCCCCCAGAGTCTCGCTTTGTTGCCCAGGCTAGAGTGAGTGCCGTGGCGTCAGCCTAGCTCACAGCAACCTCAAACTCCTGGGCTTAAGCGATCCTCCTGCCTCAGCCTCCTGAGTAGCTGGGACTACAGGCATGTGCCACCATGCCTGGCTAATTTTTTCTATATATATTAGTTGGCCAATTAATTTCTTTCTATTTATAGTAGAGATGGGGTCTCGCTCTTGCTCAGGCTGGTTTCGAACTCCTGAGCTCAAACGATCCTCCCGCCTCGGCCTCCCAGAGAGCTAGGATTACAGGCGTGAGCCACCGCGCCCCCGGCCCTCAAACTTTATTTAAACAGGGCCAGTTCTCTGTCCCTCAGACCATTGGAGGGCTGTTGGAGAGTGCGGCGCACATTCCACACATGCGCACTGTGGGCCCGGGACGAGTCGGCTGCTAAGCAGGACAGGCAGCGGTGGCAAAAACACCCAGTGGGCCAGATAAATGTTCTCGGTGGGCCGCATGTGGCCCGCGGGCCGTAGTTTGAGAACCCCTGCGTAGTCCTTTACTGCAGATAAGGCTCTTATGCGTGTGGAACTCTCCAGGAACTCCAGCCACCCTTCCCAGTGAAGTCCTTCCCAACTTGCATGCAAATACCTTGTATTCTCCTAGTGTAAAGTTCAGTGTGACTGAGTTTTCTTAAGCTCCTCCCTTGCGATTATTACTTTGGAAAAAACAAGTGTGGTATATACATGTACAGATTGGGCACACTTTTCCAAGGACGCATCCATCCCTCAGTAAGCTTGTCCCTCACTAGGACAGTTTGGGTGATCGTCCTGGACCTGTGTCTGGATGGGGCGCAGAGGGGAGAGGCCACCAAGCTTCTGAAGACTATTAAATTCAACTTCAAGATTGCTACCTTTAGCAGAATCCCAGGGAGTGTAGTGCTAATTGAGATAGCCTCCTTTTGAGTGCAGTCACCATCAGTGGCCACATACTGATAGAGGCCTCTGGTGGCCCTTCTAGGGATGGCCTGTTCCTTTCTAAAGGTAGCATTTCCAATCAGTGGGAAGAGTAGACTATTTGGTAAAATTGACTATCCATTTGTCTTAGTCTATTCCTGTTGTAACAAAATGCCACAGACAGGGTAACTTATAATTAATAGAAATGTATGTCTCGGAGTTCTGGAAGCTGGGAAGTCCAAGATCAAGGTGCCAGCAGGTTCAGTGGGTGGTGAAGGCTGCTGTCTCTGCTTCCAAGATGGCACTTGTTGCTGTGCCCTCCAGAGGAGACTAACGCTGTGTCCAAACAAGGCAGATGAGATGGAAGAGCCCTGTCTAGCCTAGGCATAGTGACAGCTTCTCCCTGCTGTTAGTCCTAGGTTGGTTTCACAAAACCCTGGGTGCAGCGGCTCCATCGTAACTCACTGCAGCCTCGAACTCCTGGGCTCAAGTGATCCTCCTGCCTCAGCCTCCTGAGTCGCTGGGACTACAGGCCCATGCCATTGGCCTTAGCTACTTCTAAAAGATTTTTCTTAAGATAGGGTCTCACTATGTTGCCCAGGCTGGTCTTGAACTCCTGGAGTTCGAGACTAGCCTGATCAAGAGCGAGACCTGGTCTCTACTAAAAACAGAACAAATTAGCCGGGGATGGTGGTGTGTGCCTGTAGTCCCAGCTACTCGGGAGGCTGAGGCAGGAGGATCGCTTGAGCCCAGGAGTTTGAGGTTGCTGTGAGCTAGGCTGACGCCACGGCACTCTAGCCCAGGTGACAGAGCGAGACTCAGTCTCAAATAAATAAATAAATAAAGTAGTGAAAGCAGGTTTTATCCAGTAACTACTGACAGTGGAGAAAGGGCTGAGCTCCATTCCAACTTGGGCAGAAGTGATCCCAGAGTTTGAAAGGGAGAGTAAGCGAGGGAGAGGTGGTTCTTGAGCAGCCAGAGGAGAGGAAACTTCCAAAGGCGTGGTCTGTGTGAACGCAGCTAGGCCAGCGGGTCCATCTGCTGGCAGTAATTACCCTCCCACAAAGACTGGGAGGCCCTGTCCTTCCCGGCGATTATATTTCAAAGGAATGGCTTTCAGGTCTTGAAGAGGACACTTCAGGGTTTCTGGAGGTGCATATACATCTCAAAGAGACAGAGGCAGGGGTCTCAGCCCTAGCCCTTTTAGTAAAGGAGCCTATTGTCAGGCGTGGGCTAGAACAAACAGTAAATTCTTTTGGTGGGCTTGAGCTTTCTCCAGCAGACATTCTAAAGGGGGCAGGGGGTCTGGGTTCATCCTAGGGACACAACTTATCGTGGCCAGAAGCCATGCTAGCATTTAGCCCTCTCTTAATGCCACGTTGCTTTCTTTTTAATTTTCACTTACTTATTTTTCCATATCATGCCCAAAATCACCTTTCCCATTCCAAGCAAACCGCGTGCAGAGATCTGGATGGAGTCTTTGTGTGCCGAGAGCTCTGCAGGTCCCAAAGCCCTTCTCCATCCCCTTTCCCGTCTCCCCTCCGCCTGCGTGGTTCCTCCCTGCGTGGACAGCAGCTGGAGCCGGGCAGCTTTCTGCCCTTCACACGCAGCCCAACCTCTGGCGTAAGCTCCTGTCCTGGGCTGGGCGATTTGCCCGCACTTCAAAGGGTCTGACGCTCGACTGGGGGAGCTGGAGAGCAGTGGCCATAAGGTCCCAGTGGAACCAGCTCCTGGACACCCTATATGTTTTTTATAATCCTCTCCCTTAACTAACTACCTGAGCCTTTGAGTTTTGTTTCCCAGTAATGATGGACTTGCACTCCTGGCATCCAGGGATCCTCCTATCTCAGCCTCCCAAAGTGCTGGCATTATAGGCATGAGCCACCACACCCTGGGTGAAAAGATGGATTTTCTTCAAGACAAAGGGGTTGAGATTCTGCAGGCACCCTCTAAAATATATACTTTTTAATTTATCAAGAATCACAGGCCAGGCGTGGTGGCTCATGCCTGTAACCCTAGCACCCTGGGAGGCTGAGGCAGGAGGA
>VSMD01088830.1:0-27351 GCA_008750895.1 Mirza zaza
AAGAAACAATGGTGATATAGCACATCTAATATTTTCCTGGTTAGAGCTGGAACCCATACTACTAAGTGAAGTATCCCAAGAATGGAAAAATAAGAACCACATATACTCACCAGCAAACTGGTATTAAATGAGCAGCACCTAAGTGGACACATAGGTACTACAACAATAGTGTATTGGGCAGGGGGACGGGGGGTCGGGGGGTATATACATACATAATGAGTGAGAAGTGTACCGTCTGGGGGATGGTCATGCTGGAGACTCTGACTTGTGGGGGGAGGGGGGAAAGGGCATTTATTGAAACCTTAAAATCTGTATCCCCATCATATGCCGAAATAAAAAAAAAAAAACACTAAAAAAATAAATAAATAAATAAAAATAAAAAGCTTCTGCACAACAAAGGAAACAATTAATAGAGTGAACAAACAACCCACAAATTAGAAGAAAATATTTATAAATGATACATCTGATAAGAAGCTAATATCCAAAATGTATAAGGAACTCAAACTGAATAACAAAAAACAAATAATCCAATCAAAATATGAGCAAAGGATCAGAAAAGTCACTTCTCAAAAGAAGAGTAACAGATGGCCAACAGATGTATGAAAAAATGCTCATCATAACTAAACATTAGAGAAATGCACATTTCCATAATATGATGAAATAAAAGAAAAAAAAAAAACTTCAATGTAATATCACCTCACACTTGTTAGAATAGCTGTTATCAAAAAGACATAATATAGGAAGTTTGGCCAGGGTGTGGAGAAAAAGAATCTCTAGGCACCGTTGGTAGGAATGTAAATTATTACAACCATTTTGGAAAATAGTATGGAGGCTCCTCAGAAAACTAAAAATAGAATTACCATATAATCCAGCAATCACTCTTCTGGGTATATATCTGAAGGAATTGAAATCAGTATGCCAAAGAGATACCTGTATTGCCATGTTGATTGCAGCATTAGTCACAATAGCCAAGATATAGAAGCAACTTAGATGTCCAACATCAGATGAAATGTATAAGGAAAAAGTGGTATATATACACAGTGGATATTATTCAGCCTTTAAAAGGGGAAAAATCCTGTCATTTGCAACATGGATGAACCCAGAAGACATTTCACTAAGTGTAGTAAGCCAGGCCTTTCTTCTGCTTACTTTGTGTTTAAATTGCTCTTCGTTTTCTAATGTCCTAAGATGGAAGCTTAGGTGATTGATTTTTAATCTTTCTTCTTTTCCAAAATACACATTAAATGCTGTAAGTTTCCCTCTCATCACTGCTGTCACTACATCCTACAAATTTTGATAAGTTGTGTTTTCATTTTCATTTAGTTCAAAGTATGTTTTAATTTCTCTCTTTGACCCATTCCTCTCCCACTTTTATTTTATTTTATTTTTTCAGGCAGGTTATTGCACTGTCACCCAGTCTAGAGTACAGTGGCCTCATCAAAGTTCACTGTAACCTCAAACTCCTGGGCTCAAGTGATCCTCTTGCCTCAGCCTCCCAAGTATCTGTTACCACAGGCATGCATCACCATGCCTAGCTAATTTCTCTATTTTCTGTAGAGGGGGTCTCGCTCAGATTCCTCTCCCACTTTTAATTACATTGGGCTCAACTGGATAATCCAGGATGATTTCTCTATTTTAACATCAGTTGATTAGCAACCTTAATTCCATTTACAACCTTAATTTCCCTTTGCCATGGAACCTGACATATTCATAGGTTCTGGAGATTATGACGTGGACATACTTGGGGTTGGGCAGGCACTATTCTGTCTACCACAGTGGCTCATATAAGAGTTAGCAAGGCAGTTTCATCAACAAAATTTACACTGATATGGAAAAGAGGCTTTTGTTTAAAAAATAAATCACCAATCTGTTGAATTATAAATCACAGGGGTAAGGTAAATATTGAGAGCATTTGATACAGGTGGTACTTCCCAAAAGGTAATTTCGGTGACCCACATTTTGAATGACCAGTGCTCTCAGGGCTGCTGGCATATCTCTCAGGCCTACTCCCCCTTCTGGACAGATGGAGAGATCCAAGACTCTTACCAGAATTCACCTGTTCTGAGTACCATTCCCTCAGGGCATGTGACTATAAGATAATTTAATGCATTAAAAACTCAGTCTCCAGATCTCTGTCACTCTGTAGCTAAGTGACCTTTAGGAAGTTATTCATTCTGAGACTCAGTAAAATGGTCTGTGGTGAAGATCAAATAAGAAAAAATTATGTAAAACTCTGGGCAAAATATGTGATAATTAGTGAGCACTCAATACATTTTAATTAGTAATAGTGGCAGTGTTAATGTTGTAATAGTTAAAATGTTAATGGCTCACAATGCTCTTATATGAATTGTTGTTAGGTGACTCCTGACAACATTCTTGGTTTTCCATCCACTCGATAGGCCTCTGGGGATAGGGGTCGGAGGGTGATGGGCACATCTCTAGAAGGTATGACCGCTGGAGAGGGTTGATGCAGAGCAGGCAGAAGGGTTTTGTTAAAATCTGTTTTGTATTTGGTGCTCAGCGTTCACTGAAATAAAAATAGCAGCAGCTTTAAGAACAAACATTGAAAACCACCATTCTCTCTGAAAGAACCGACTGCTATGGAGTGGAAGAGTGGCAGGTATGGGGGAGGTGTCTGGGGAGGCTGCTTTTCTAGATCTGACCATATGGACAGCTGCCTACCCTGTTCCGCATGGTGTCAGGCTGACCTCGTGGGAGGAGAGCCAGGTTTAATGTCTGCTTCAGAGAAGAAATATTGGCGCTTGCAGCCTATCAGAGAGAGGCTTTGCTGGCTTGTACCTTGAGAAAAGCACAACCAAATGCCCTGAGAGTCATAATATAAATGTGTTCTTTGCCTTCATGAGGAAAAATAGAATCATCTGGAAATGGGAGGAAGAAATGTTTTACATTTGAAATGTTTCCAAACTGGTGTTCTTTATTTCATTTTAGGGAATAACTGTGGCTTTTCCATCCTCATTCGATAATTACTTCCTTTGCAAACATCAAAAGATTTTTTTTTTCATGTGTGGAAGATGGTGCATGAACGATAACGCCCAAAATAATCCTTGCTGTTCTCACATAGCACATGCTCTTTTGATATTTTTAGCATATTGTCGTTGACAAATGAATACTAATCACTGATTTCTCTTTACTCTTTTCCCCCTTTCAGGCCCTTGAGGAAAAGCTACTTGATCAAACATCTGATAGTCACAAATTTGAAACCGCGCTTCAGAATCCCAGCACATAGTAAAAGGAAAAGACAACACTGATAATTATACCTGTCAAGAAGCTGTGAACACGTGGTATATAAATTCTTTACCAAGGCAACTCGACACCGTCTTTCTCTGGGCTTGAACCCCCACTGCTCACGTGCGTGCTCGTTACACACATAGACCTTCCATTCACTGCAGTGGGAATTCTCAGTGTGTAGAGGGAGTGGTTTTCCAGTCTGCAGACTGAAACAGTATAAGAAGAATAAAGTCTGTGACTTTTGAATAAATCACCAGGGCCAGGATTAGGTGAATCTTTGGTCCAAAGCTTTTCCAGAGATTAGCAAACCCTCATTAGGCTATAATTCAAACTGCATCAGTTCAAAGTTGTTGCCACTTGAAAGAAACCTACACATTGCCCCTCCCCCTGACCTGTTCCACAATCCATATCACTGAGTTGTCTGAATTGGAATTCCAGTTCATTGAAAATTCACCCTCTATTCTCCTCTTGAAAATGGAAAGTTATTATATAATATTTATACTCTCTTCAGGTTCTACAGGCAACTGGCTTTTTATTTTGTTCCCATGAATTTTATTATGCTTTAATAGAGTGGGGCAATTTTAGCTCAACTTTTAGTTTGCTAGAAGCAAGAATAGGAACTCTAGTATTGTATTTTTTTAATTTAAGTGTTGCTTGTATTTATTATTATTAATTATAAAAGAATATAATGTATATTTATTCCACAAAATACATATTATCAGAGTGCATTGGTTACAATTCAGGCTCTTTTCTTACCAAGTGTTTTGAATCTGGTAAGAGAATACTAGCCAAGGACCTAGCTTCATGAACTGATGATCCTCATATGATATCTATAAGCCCACTTTCAACATTTTGTTGTTAAGTTTTATATATTTTGATTGAGAAACTCGAGAGAAATCTAAACTACCAACACTGATGTGCTGTCGTAGAAGTCTATTTGATATTTTAAAGCTTAGGGCTTTATAAAACTAAATTATAATATATGTACATATATATTCAAATATATATGTCACACAAAGTTTAGGTCACTTCCCCCAAATATAAACTGGATTTGGGGGGTATTATTCCTCTTCTAATTGGCCTTATGGAAACCAGTAATGAATAACTGATCCTGCTTCCTCTAGAGGAAGAAGACAGCTACTTTGTTACATACATTCCTTTAGGTAAATAGACAATGCATATCATCTTTTGGAAAGTACCATTCACTGAAAAATTATTTGTTAGAGCCACCTAAACAGATCACGATTTTTGACTTATGGTAAATCTAGACACCTAAGTCTGATTTTACTTTACGGAATGAACAGGAAGCAATAATTATTTGGGTACTTAATACCATAAGCACAAAAAAGTACATGAAGAAAAGAATAATTGCCCAGTTGAAATGTTCTAAACAGATCATGAAAAGTGAGGCAAACATTCGAATATCCTCTTTTCTTAAATATAGAAATTGAGTCCCCCAAATATTCTGCAAGAATAAATTTGATATTTCAGAGAGTCCCCCAAAACAGAAATTTATGAAGCTCAGTTTAAAAACTGTCTTCTTGAAAATAAAACAAAACCGATCACAATCACCCCGCATGTTTTATGTTGCCCTGTTGAGTGTATTATTGTCAATATCAAATTCTCCCTGCTCTCATAATGCATCACTCACCAGAGGACAAACAGCAAAGAGACCAAAAGGTACGCTAATTTCAACTATGTCCTGCTGTGGTAACAGAGTCCCATCCTTGAATACATATCATTTTTTACCAGAGAGAACTGGGGACAGGGAGTAGGGGCAGTGTGAGGACCCTGAATGTTATGTAAAATAGATTTACAAAAGAGACAAGCATGACGAAAGGGAATGAATGGAGACTGTATTATTCAGTTTGAAAGAGATAGTTCACATTTTTATAAGAAAAATTTAATAAAACATATATTTTAGTTATCATTTAACAAAGAAATATTAAAGCTATTCAGGCAATGCCACAAGATCCTTTTAAAGGGAAATCATTGCACGCTTGTAATGAGAAACTGGTCATTTCAACACATTTCAATACATTGTATAAATTTGGAGCTTAAGGTGAGTATGTTTTCACTTAGCCCTAAGTATTCGGTTAATATTAAAATTATCATATGGTTTCATATCAATACAAATATTGTCATGATGTTATAAAAGCAACTGTCAAATGAGCAGATAGTTTACATTTGTGTTTTCTAGAAGTCTTTGTGTTTTATGCTGCATTTGCATAGTGTTAAATACTGATAAATGTATGCCAGGTTGTTTGTCAAAACAAGGGGCAATCCATCACACCCACTGCATTCAAGGACAGATTATATGTCACAGTGGTCCTACACACAAATGGCCAATTTTCTTCAGTATAATCTAGTGAAATCAGTAAAATCTTCAGTTGTTTGAAATTTAAGCCTCTTTCCAAAGCGTTAATCAAAAATAGCCATCCCTAAGGCTTAGAGAGGACTCTTGTGGTTCTCTTAAGTTTCACTGAAGCCAGAAGGAAAGAGAAAAAATTTAGCACAACCTGTACTAATGCCTTTTATTATTAATGATCATATTAGAGCCACTGACATGTCCCAAGTCATATTGAAATAAATACATATCAGGTTACTTTTACATGAAGCTCAATCTTCGATTTCATAAGCCAATTAGGTATTAAAAGGGGAAAAAAATGTTGTGATCTTTGCCAGCAATCCTGGTGACTTTCAGTTTTTTCCCTTGGTCAGGTAAGTGGCCAGTGGGACAGACTTTTCTAAACTTTTTCCTGCTATGATTTTGAAGACAAATACACGGAGCATAGTTCAGGAAAAGATTTCCAAACCTTTTCACTGGAGCATTTACATTTTGATTCTGTTGCCATTTGAAATAGAACATCTGCAGGGAGATAATGAGCTTAAATTACAATTGACTTTAGAAAGAATAACAGACTTTTGTGCTTCCTCAATCGTATAATCAATAGGGAATTCTCTAGTTATGTGAAAAACTACAATCTTTTAAGACAATGCTAAGATCTAAATGCAAAATCCAGCATGCAGGGGCTTTTTAAGGATTTGAAGCTGTCTCTGAAGAACTTGGCTAGAGATGGATTACACCAATTTACAAATGTAGTTTTCAAGTGTGACATCAAACTGATCTTATTTCATTTTACTCAGCTGTGCCTGTAGGATGCCAAGATGTGGAATATTTTGTCTACATTATTTTATATATCTATAGATATTTGTGAATGTGTGAATAATGTCTGAATTTCTCATCTTTTAGTTAGTTTCTGTTTATCATACAGACACAGCCTGTTAGTAAGACCAGCTTTGGACAACATCCTGAAACAGAAATCAATGCCCTGAAGATTCAGGGAGGCCAACACAGAACAAGATCTTCCAAAACATGGGGTGATATTAACCATCTCATCCCTGTCTAGAGAGCAAACTCCATGAGAGAAAGGGTTGTGACTGCCTGGCACCATGTAGGTACTCAATTAACATTTGTTGAATGAATAAATCATTGGATCAGTATAAGAGAAAAATAAATGGATCTTGCCTTCTGAAAATTTCACAAATTTTACCAGCTTATATCCTACTGACTAACACTATAATTTCTCAAATTCATAGTTAAAACCAAAATTGACTTCATAAAAACTTTTTAAATTATATGAGTTTGGAATCTAATGACTTTAAAGGCATCGAAGATTTGAGGACATTTGAACAGTGGATAAACAACAATGTTTGGGGAATTCAGAGTTTTCACAATGAATGAAACCCAACCTTTCCAGTTCTTTGTGAAAGCTCCTTGAATTATTTGGCAGGAATGATTCTAACATAGAAGTCCATTTTTAAATTTTATAAAAGATTAGGTTTTAGTTTTCAGAAAAGAAGAAAAGTCCCATCATCAAGCATAGTATTAATATCCCCTCCAGTACTGACAACTTTTTTTCTAAAGAGCTCATAGTAATTAAAGACACCATCCCTAAATCTCCTACTTTTAAAAGATCGCTTCTTTTTTCACATTTGATTCCTAGGATGTACTGACCTAAAATTTAATCACATACCTATTCAGAATTTTCCATGTGTTTTATTCATTTAACAAATATTTATTGTATACCTAGCACATGCTATGTTCTGGAAATGCAACAGTAAACAAGACAAACATAGTCCCTTTCTGGAGCTTACTACTAGGCACTCCTGAATCCTTACTCCAACAATAACAAGAGTTCATGACCCACTGGGTCCCTTCCGCACCTGACGGAAGAAACAAAATCCCTCACCCTATGGAAATCAGGAAAAACTCCCTGCACAGATTTATGTGAGCTTGATTTTATAAACACACCACTCACAAGCACTGCTTAGTTTATTTATAAACCACAGCTGTACCCCAATGAGGTAGGTAAGTAATCATTTATGCATAACCAACTCTTAAGTATTTTCTAGCTACTGTGCTCAGTGCTTTCACGGACTATCTCGTTAAATCCCTTCAACAACTCTAACCGTTAGATTCCATTTTATAGACAAGAAAACTGAAGCACAGATTTATTATGTGACTTGTCAGAAGTCACGCGGCTGGCAGGTGGAACTGGGATTTGAACCCATGCAGTCTGACACAAGAGCTCATGTGTCTAATCGTCATCTGTGGTTGGGGGCACACCATTTCATTAAAATGAATGAGTCATTAAATGAGTCACTGTATATAAAAGTACTTTGAAATTGTAAAGTAGTATACAAAAAAGATGTTAGTAAAGTATTACTCATGCTCAACAAATCATATCAGTGGCAAAAACAGGGTGAGAACTCAATCTTATGTTACAGCATACTCTCATGAAGAATAAGACAGAGATGTGGATGACAAATACAGACCAGAAAATGTCTGACGTGTGGTCAATATTTCAATGGCTTTTCAGAACTACTTCTTGTTAGCCACTGTGTCTATTTGGTGCTACAAAACCTGAAAGAAATAAAAATCCCTGCTGTAAGGGCTTATAATAAATACACAGTGTGGAGATGAACCAAGGATGTTTCACGTTTATGGGGAAGGATTGGGAAATAGTACCATTTTCTCACCATTTGCATGTGTATCATGTCTTTCCAATTGTTTTCATTATTTTTTCTGAAAGAGCTGCAAAATTGTGCAGTGGTTCAATCTGACCAAAGTGGTATTACGCTGCTGGGAAGTAAAAGTATTAGACACCAGACTGGAAGTATTGTTTTCATTATCGAATGACTTTTAAGTTCTTTTAAAGCATGGATATGAAGGGAGTTTTAGATGCTGAAGATGCCTGGATGTTTGGATTCGAAATTGTTTGTATTTCTCCATTCCCGACAACACAAACTGTTTTCTCCTTTCTCTTCTCAAACTCAATACAGAACACTCTGTGACCAACTGTGAGGGTTTTTTTCCCAAGCAATTCTCCAAGCAGACACCAACTGAGTAGCCTATAATTCAATTCAATTCTGAGACTGTCTACCTAGAGATAGTGTCAGATCCCAGAGGTGGAGGGTTCAGTCTCACAATATGTGACCCAATTGCAAGTAGCAGGTTGTCACCTATTCTTCTGACCAACTGCCTACAAACTGGGGTTCCCACAGCCCCCTCCTTGAATTCAATTAATGTGCTGGGACAGCTCACAAAACTCAAGCAAACACCTACTTAGTTCACTGGTTTATTATTCATATAAAGGATATTACAAAGGATTCAGAAGAACAGCCAGAGGAAGAGATGGATAGGACAAGTATGAAATGGTGGAGATTTCATGCCCTTTCTGGGGGAGCCACCTTCCCAGCACTTCCACAGTTCAGCAACTCAGCAGCTCATCAAATCTCTTTGTCCAAGAGTTTTTATCGAGCTTGATCTCCGGCCCTTCCCCCACCCCCACTGCCACACTTTCCCGGAGGTTGGTGGTAGGGCTAAAAATTGCAACCATCTAATCCTCTAATCACTTTGCCTTTCAGCTGGTGAAAGCTATCTAGGGGCCCCACCCTAATCACTGCATTTGTATAAACTCAGGTGTTATCAGTGAGGCTCATTATGAATAAATAACAACAGACACACAGCTATCAGGAAATTCTAAGGGTTTTTGGAGCACTGTGACCAGAACCAGGGACAAGGACCAAATATATTTCATATTATACCCCAGGTTCTGAAATCTACATGAAAGGCAGAAAAATGATATTGGTCTAATTTTATGACCACAGGTAGGTAGGTAAGTGTTCACACTCACATAGGCTAGCAAGAACTGACACCTTCTGGGGGAACAGTGAACTCACAGTTTTCCTTTCATACACTCATAGAAGGATTATACCCATTGTGAAAATATTTTCGCTCTCTGCTCCTCACTCCTCCAGTTAAATGGTCATGTGATACAACTTACATTTTGGTTCATATTGCGGGAAGCAAGAGTCTTCTTAGGAAAACCTTTTCATTACCTCAATATTTTTTTCTGCTACCTATTAATTAGCGCCTTCAAATAATTAACATTTTGTAAAGTTTAGCTTCACAGATAATACAACAGTGAAGAAGTTCAAATTCCTTTTGTCTACAATCATATTTTTTAATTTCCTTCACCCTTCTTTTTGACACCTTTATTGCTATTAATGATATTACCATTCTCTGCACGAAATGTTCCCATCTTTCTCACTTGCTGTTCACATCAATTCTTAGATTTAACTTTAGAGTTTACCTTGACAAAGTCTTTTGAAACTATCTTCTATCCATTTCCACTATTCCCACCTGTGTATAAGACCTTAGTACTTTTTACTGGGATTTTTGTGGGCTTTTACCTGTTCTCCCAATCACAAAGTCTCTCTGATTTTCCCTAAATACTGCTGATACATAATGCCCCTTGAAGTTATTCCATTGCTTAAAATTCTCTTAAGGAGTCTCCCATCACAAAAAAAAAAAAAAAAAAATTAAAAATTAATTTCATCCTTCTTCATGGCTTAGTAGTATTCAATGGTATACATATACCATATTTTGTTAATCCACTCATGAATTGATGGGCTAGAGACCATTATCTAAAGAATGGAAAGTATCTAAAGAATGGAATATCTAAATATCTAAAGTGAAGTATCTAAAGAATGGAAAAAGAAACACCACATGTACTTGCTATTAAATTGGAACTAACCAATGAGCATAATTATATATAAGGGAAGTAAAACTCAATGGAAATGGAGCAGGAGGGATGGGGGAGGAGGGAATGGGCAATAATCTACTTAAGGGGTACACTGAACACTATCTGGGACATGGGCACACTTATAACCATGACTCAAGCATTATAAAAATGATCCATTAACCAACAATATTTGTACCCTATAATACTTTGAAATAAAAAGATAAAAAATTAGTAAAAAATATAATACAAATTCCCATATTCTTAGTCAAGACTCTCTGAATCAGAACATTAATATGATATGATATTAATATGGACATTACAATGCCCTCCATTCACAGGTGCAAAAGATTATAGAATACAAAACATGCTTGTATTGAAATCTGATAAATGAACTGTGAACTAGAAGTCATGGGGTTTCATGACACTGAAAAATATCTGAAGTTTTTCTTCTAGATGAAATTAAATACAAAGATAAACGAGCAGTGCTCTATGCTGGAGATACCAAAACTACATCAGATATAACTCACTAATTCCAAAGTACTTGCTTGGAATATTGGGGGAAGAGTGTGTGTGTGAGATGGTGGGGGGTGGGCAAGGTACAGGGATAGGCTAACATGCTAACAACATTAGAAAGAGGTATGATTTGAGATGGTACTTCCTGTCATATAGCACTGCTTTTATAGCCTTCTTGCTTTATCTGGCAGTTCAAGTTGTCAGCTACTTACCTATTCCTGGAAACTCTACCAAACTTTCCTTCCTCTGACCTTTTTATTATTTCTCAAATGCCTTTTTTTCTTCCTGCAAAAAAAAAAAATCCTCAATTTTTCAAGGCCCATTTCAAAATGGTACCTCTTCTAAGAAAATTTTTCAAATTTTTTGGGGCCCGTTGTTACCTACTCCATCATGAAACCCCATTGTGATATTTGTATCCCTCTTTAGCTCTTTTGCTTAGCTTTTCTTATAGCAGACCCATTTGTGTGTTTAACATTTTAATTTCCCCTACAGTTAGTAATTACCTACAAAGTGGGTGCTTAATATTTCTCAAGAGAAATACCTTTCCCTTGTCAACTTTATAGATTGGCTGCTGGATTCTTTGGGGTCTATCTCAGTTCTCTGTAGCTCACCCATGAAGTTCATCTGAATAAGAACTCAACACTAGACACTCTTAAGAAAGAAAGAGACTGAATTATTGAGCATCTTGATTTTTTTTAAAAAAAAAAAAGAAAAAGAGCATAAAGATAAAAGTGGTAATCCTTATCTCTTATTTTATTTTATTCTGTAGATTTTTATTATCTGATTCTTATCCTCAGGATGAATGTAGAGGTTGATGTAAATATTTTAGATGAATACCACTCCCACACAATGACTTTACTGCAGATCCATATTTGGTTTCTTATTTCATAGGATAAATGCTAACAGGTTAAAAGTTGGTATGACAAAGTCAAACATGTTGACTCACTGAATATGGAAAGTTGGACCATCCATATTCAAAATGGACATTGAAACTATGTGAAATTATGAGAATTCACTACATGAGTGCTTACTGTGTGTCAAGTACTGTTCTAAGAGCTTTGCATACATTAACACATTTTAAATCTTGCAACATCTTTCATTTCAGAAAAACAGACTACCTGTATATGGAAGTCTAGATGGGGCTTATTAATAGCAAAGGAAACATAGCTGAGTTCAAGGTCAGGAATTCCCTGTGTCCTGGATGGTAGTTCCTCATCAGAAGTTAAGCTACCTTGCCTAGTCAGATGCTTGGGTTCCCAGCTGCCAAAGTATAATAGAGTGTGATAACTAATAGGACGGTTTCAATATTTTTTTCCAAACCAAATGCACTCTACTGAAGCAGATATAATAGGATATTGACAGAAAAAAATTATTTTTATTGGCCCAGAATTATGGCTAAGACCCAAAGCTGAAATCAAAATTTACCATATATTCCCATACTCTAAAAAAAGCCTTATACTTTCTAAAAGGAGTAGGATTGGCCCAACTCACTTCAACCCTTCCCTCTCCACCAAACATCATATCAACCCCCAGAAAGATATGTGGGGAATAAAGATTTTTGGAAAGAAGGTTTTCCATCTCCACATCCACTCCCATCCAGCCTATGCCGTGTGAGTGAGAAGAGCTTCAAGATAAACTCTCATAAGGATTCATGACTTATTATGGAAGTGGGTCTATTATCAAAGCCAGTTTGGCTCTCCCTTAAGTGCCCCTTGCCATGTGATACCAGTGCTGCTGTGAGACTCTGCAGAGTGTCCCCGCCAGCAAGAAGCCCCTCACCAGATGTAGCCCCTCAATCTTGGACTTCTCAGCCTCTACAACTGTAAGAAATAATTTTTTTTATACATTACTCACAGGTATTCAGTTATGGCAACAGAAAACTAAGACAAGAGGCGACTTTAAAAAAAAAATCCCTGGAAACTTTTTTCCTAGCTAGATAATGCTGAGCTGCAGAAATCTATAGTTCCCCGAAGTTCCATTGCTTCTGTAATCTATGCCATGAGAAGGTTTTTAGGAGAGCTTTGAGGTGTGCCCCCTGAGGTGTGAGGGTATATGAACAAAGATAGTAGGACAGGGAAGCCTCCTGCAGGGCCGGTACGAGCAGAGCTTGGAGGGACCGTGGTGCTTGGGAAGATGATGGGGACGAATCTCCACTTCATTCCAATGCCCTGTGCTTCTGTGGGTTTACAGAAGAGGACTCAGCAGTGCCATTGGGTCCATGATATGCATCCTAGGAGATAGAGAAGGGACATGGATGGACTTGGATGCTACATAAAGGTCAAATGACTACACAAATTTCTAAATACTTAATTGCCTCTGACCAGTAGCAAAACATTCAAGGACCAGAAACAGTCTATAGGCCAGGCTTTGAGCAGCACTGCTTAAGTATTCTCCGACTAAGAACTTTAGGTTAAATACAACACTTTTGCAGTTTTAAATAAATAGAACTAGATTCAATTTCAGTTAGCATAAGCAACCAGGAAGTTGTACAATATGACCATGATACTGTTTAAAAGACTTGCAAATAGGAGTTCAACAAAATACTGCTGAAAATAGCACCCAGAAAAAAATAAAAAACATTGTTTATACCCTAAATGTAGAGATTCTTCAATAGACTCATTATATACAATAATTTTATTATACTCCCATTTTATGTTATCCATTTTACAAGTGCTTATATTTTAATAAATTCAAATCATAGTAATGGACCTGCTTTAACATTTAACGAATTAGAGTAACGAGCCCAATTATTGTGTTCTTTGGCAGCTACACAACAGAACATTAGAAAAATAATTTTCCTCCACAAAGTGCAGGCAGTTTTTCTATTAGGCTTACTAGATTTTTTCTATTACAATAATTTTTATTCAAAAATCTATTCAATGGAATTCAGAATCGTGCCAAAATGGTTAATCATCCCAGATCTCTAGGTTTCCTCTGGAAAACCCATAGAGAGAGAGAGAGAGAGAGAGAGAGAAAAGGGAATTAAAAAAAAAATCATTCCTGTTAGAAGGAAGGCTGTCTTGGACTGATGTGTCAAGGTCAGATGGAAAAGAGAAGGCTAACCTAGGGCAAGACACAACTGGGCAGTAAAAAGACACACTAGAGAAAAGCAGTTTCCATTCTGCTCTTCCTTGCCTCAGGCTCCCTCCTATGCAGATATCTACAAGAATTCTCAGGCCTCTGGTGCAGGTATCCACAGGAGTGAGAGTAAGGTGAGTTGGAGCCAGGCTCAACTATCAGCCTAGCCTCAGGAACTCACACCTCCATCCTTTCCCTTCCAATCCCCCAGGGCTGGTGGATTACAATGGGTGATAAGTACTTCTGACCAATGTTAACTGGCTCTGGGAGTTAAAGGAAAATCCAGAATAGTGAAACTGCTTGGTGAGGGAGATTCAGTTGGGAGTGATTATATAAACTGTGGTTTAATAGCACCTGGGGCTCTTCTCTTTCCCTCTTCCTTGATATCTTGTGCTCTAACTTAGACTACCGGCTGTTTTGCAGCCTTCCTGATATGGGCATTAAGAATGCAACAGTTTAACCTAGTTAAAGAAGAAAAATATAATTTATAATTGTAACACAGGGGTATTTCTCAGACCCCTATGCCTTTGGAAAAGAGCAGCATGCCATCTCCACCCACACAGCTCATTCCCGTCTTTCCCTGTATATCTGCTTCATTCATTTCCTTGCCTACACTGGCTTTTTTCATGTTTCTGTGCTGTACATGGAGGATGCCCACGCTACAGCACTTCTAAAGAGGCTTACAATTTCTCTCAGTGACAATTGCAAGTTGCTAGGAAGTAACCCTAATTGGCAATGTGACCAGGAATGTGGGACCACATGGTACACCACAGCTGCTGCGGGTGGGAAGTGCTGGTGGGAGAGGTGGAATAGCAAAATTAATGGATTCATGTGACCCTAACAGGCACCCCCACTAAAAAAAAAAAAAAAAGAGTCCAGTGTAATGTTGTATTCAACATTTGGAAAAATCTGATGGACTCTCCAGGATCATTTGTATGATTTTGCAAATCATGCTCTTCACAAATGCACCCAAACAAGAGGGTGAGTGGGAGCTGGCTTGTCACACAAGCTATGCTGACCTTGGGCTGTTTATCAGTTTTAAAAGAGTGTTGTTTTGTTTTTGTTTTTGTTTTAGAATTTTGCCTTTTTTTTTTTTTTTACCCAAAGAAAATCCCTTTGGTAATTCATCTGTGCAGAAAATGGGTTTTTTTTTGTTGTTGTTGTCGTTTTTTATTAAGGTTTTTTTTTTTTTTGCTATGCAAAAAAAGGTAACATTGATGGTCTAGTGATTTTTACTAACATTCTTTATAAATGCTTATCACTTTATGAATAAATGAATTTCTAGTCCCTAAAATATTAAGTGCTCTGAATAACAATTATTCTCTCCTACAGTGTTGGGAACAAGAGTTAAAGTCTTAATCTCTGAATTTCTTTAGTCTGTATGGAGAAAGATAATCACTATATCTATCTTCCTCTATGCCCCTTCCATTCCCACAGTTTAGGTGGTAGTGGGCCAATAAACTAATTCATGTCGGCTCACATGCATTCAGGAGTCTTCACTGATACAGAATCTCTAAGATTCCTTTTGAGCCATACATATGATTCTTAGTGAATTATTAATGAAGTCTCAATTCTTAGAATAATTGCATGATTTAGGACAAATCACTTAATCTTGCTGGTTAGCCAAAAGAGCAAATGACCAAAGATTGAGACCACAAGTAAAGTACAATCGATTCATGATAAATCAGCATTGTTTGAATGCTATGTTTACAATCCATACACACAAGAATATAAAATATTTCCTCATTTAAACATTCACAAATACCCTGAAGAAGAGAGCCATGAAGCTGTTAGAAGATTGAAACAGAGGATTACATAGAAAATCCAATTCCCAAAGAAGTTAGATTTAACTTCTGCATAATTCTGTCCTTTCAAAGATTTAAATTTTGCTCTTCTGCAATAGCAGTATCAAATCTTTGGTCATTAGTCTATATCTACTTCATTAAAAATTGATCAAGCCAATATGTTAATACATATCATTGCCTATGCAAGGAAGAAACTAATCAATAATATGGTTCATTGCCATTATCAATAAAAGCCCAGAATCCCAACTACAAAGAATCCAGTACATTGAAATTTGGTTTGTCCAATGTTTCCTGGGTCTAAAACTAAATCATTTCCTGTTAGTCCTCTTAGTGCTCTTTACTATTGAATTATAGACATTAATTTTATACTATTTAGATAAATACTCAATTCAGGTCAGGGAGAAGCATACAAAACTATAGGAGAAAGTTTCAGTTTTTCCAGCCTGCTAAAGAAACTGGATAGGCCAATAAATAGAACACTATTGTATTTATATGTTCGAAGGAAATTTGCCTATTATATTTAAACAAGCTTTTGGATTTATCATTCTCCTTTCAAAGATACTTTTAGAGCAGGATTGTACTCAACATAGCATTAACAGAATTTGCATTTCTTATTTCATATTGGGCAGAAATACAGTAAAAAGATGACATTGTACATACTCTGACTAGAAATTATTGACCAAATAAAATGTAATACATGCCCCCTTTCCCATAAACTACAAGCCTGCTATGTAGAAATTAAAGAGCAGTGATTTGCTTAGTTTTCTTTGGCCAATGCTTATAGTACTAACGGCACCTGGATTTTTTTTTTAACAAAAAGAACTTACATCTTGATAAATACTTCCTGTTCTGTAACTAAATGAGAACTGTCATTTAGTTACAGAAAACTGGGGAGGGGAGTCCTATATGAGATTGAGGATCTAAGGTTGTTTTAGATTTTTTTCTGTTCCATAATGGTGCTGGTAAAGACTTGAAGAGGTGCAAGTTTAAAATGTATAAGCAAGTCTCTTACATTAGAAATATAGACATTAATTCACCTGGGAATGGAACATTAAAAGGGTAGCCTTTCAGTTAACCAAATGCAAAATCATTACCCAGGCTTTGTTCTTAGAGGAAACTGAATCACCACTGAGTGTGTGTGTGTGTGTGTGTGTGTGTGTGTGCAACCTTGTTTTATAAGAATTGAGACAGTGGAGATGTATACAGAGACAGATTTTAGTTTTGGGGGCCATGAAGCTTATTCTGGGGAGAAGCAGAAAGTAAGATTTTTAAGAAAAACTACAAAGATGTAAACATGAGTATGTATTTAGAATGAGACTGGAAAACAAAATATAAGAAAGTTTCAAAAATTTACAAATATCAAAAAATCCAGAAACATTGCATAATTTTATTTATTAATTACCCCCAAAAGTCTACTTTTTCCTAACATATTTTTTGCTGTATGCTCTTTGAATTTCCTCTTGATATGACATTGATTTTATAATATTTTCCATGGAAAGAATAGAAAGATAATTCAGTGGTTTCTCTAGATTGATCAAAATTTGTTTTTATAAAAATTTTTGGTAGTTTGGAAGAGTTTCTTACAATTCCATAACTTATTTGAGGATGTCAAACCGATTTTTTTAGGATTGTGGTTAATTTGGAAAATCATCTGTCACTTTTTGTTCACATGTGAGTCAAGTTCAGGGCAGTTTTTACACAATGATTTATCAATTTAATATTAATTCTCTTTGAATTGACAATAGTCTTTAAACACCTTGCTACTGATGTCCTCACTGTAGTGGTGATGTATTTTATGAGTTCTTATGTTTTCTTCTGTCATTATTTCTTGGCAAATCAACAAGATATTTACATCTTTTTCCACTTCGTCCACATAAAACACTTCCTTTTGATTGCATATCTATTAAGCCTAGAGCCCACTCATTACTTCCTTTCAAACTTACCTTTTCCTGTTAACAAAATACTCTTTTAGATATGATCTGATTCTGTTGTTGTTATAATTCACTTCTTGATGTCAGACTAATTTTTGTTGATTTTATCATTCATTTTTGTGGCTTTTCATATTTCATTAATTTGAATTTGAATTTCCTTAGTAAATACATTTAAAACTGGCAAAAGATTATCCTTCATATACATCTATACCAAGAGTCTACAATTTCTCTCGTTTTAGTGAAACAATCAAAGTGTCTTTATAAACTACAATTAAAATGGAGTGTCTCCAACACAACTTCCCCTTGTCCCCAACTCAAAACTCTCATGGCTATTCTAAGGGGACATATGAAGGACAGCCAGTCACAGTGACAAATGGTCTTTACAATGCTTTACTTTTTTTCTCCCCAGCCTTATTAAGGTGTAATTGACAAATAAAAATTATATATGCTCAATATGTACAACATGATGATTTCATGTACATATACATCGTGCAGTGATTACCACAATCAAATTAATACATCCTTCACCACACATAGGTATCAAATTTGTATGTGTATGTGTGTGTGTGTGTGTTGAAGACACTTAAGACCTGCTCTAGCAGATTTCATGTAAATAGTACAGTAGAATTAACTGTAGTCACCATAATGCACATTAGATCTCCAGAAGTTATTTGTATTATAAAATAAAAATGTGTAACCTTTCACCAAGTCCCAATTTTCCCCGCCCCACAGCCCCTGGCAACCACCTTTCTACTCTCTTCTATGAGTTCCACAGAGATTCCACATACAAGTAAGATCAAACAGTATTTGTCTTTCTGGCTTTGGGTCATTTCAATTAGCATAATAAAATAACTTACTTTTTGCATGTTGTATAGAAACATGATGAAGTGAAAGCAAGTGAGGGGCCTGATAGTTAAGCCTCATTAGTTTCATAGTTATTTTGCTTCTGGTTGTGGATTTTCTGAGTTACTTGCAGATGGGTAAAAATAACCTGTCTTTGGTTGGGTGTGTATATGTTTTTAATGGGCTTGGAGATTTAACTTGCTGTAGATGAAAAACAGAGAGGAAAAACAGAAGCAGTAGTTTACTAGGAATACTGGATTATACTGTAAGAAGTAATCATACTGCTTTGGGCCTGGGTATCAAAACAGAGAATTATGAAAAGTGAATAATCACTGCTGAAGGAAGCTGATCCTTTTCTGGTGTGTGTATGGGGGTTGGGTGTGAAGAAAAAAGAAGACAAAGTGAAAGAAGACCTTGGCTTTAGTTACCACTCAGCAATTCTCCTTTGCAGTTCCAGGAATAATTCTTAATCTTGCTTGTCTCTTTTTTTGTTTCCTAACAACTGACCTCCCAGACTCTATACACTAGAAATTAAGCAAATAGAAATTTCTCTATATGCATGTGATAATAAAAGGAACATATGAAGCCTCAATGAAATTAAGAAAACAATTATCTAACTTAATTAAAGACCATTTGCTGACAAAATTGAGACAATGCACCTCTGAATGCAAATTTGAAATGTTTTTTAACGTGTTCTGGAAATTGACCTACAGTTTGAGATCTTGAAGGTGCAATTTTCTATTTGACCACCAGGGAGCAGACAAATGCCTTGAAAGAAAGGCTCTTCAATCAGTCGTGAAATGTCAAAAACCACAAAAGGAACACAAAGTGCATTGATTACCACAAATAAAGTGAAAGACATGTTTTTTTAAAGAATAAAGAATATCAGAAGGCATATGTTAAAATAAAACATTTCATTCATATTATCTCAGTATATTTAAAGGTTTTATAATCCCTCTAATACTTTGAGGAGGCAATGTCTCCTCTCTTCAAAGGTGAGCAAGTTCTATGTAACAGAAAGATGCACATATATACCCTACCTACTTGCTAGAATTACTTGACATATCTAAAGAAAGTAAACATTGTGAGATATCACCACAGTTGATCTATGGACACAGACTGCCTTACAAATTTTCTTTAGTCATAGCAAAGCCAGCTGTAAAAAAAACAAAAAAAGTAAATTCTCGGTTTAACTTAGTGTAAAAATACCAACAAAGACTCAGTTTAGTGATTGGCATATTTTAAACTAAACTGCAGTCCATCAACCATAAAATCAACAAAATCATAGCATAAAGTTCTCCTTTGTGGGCAAGTTTAAATAAATTATTTTTTAACACACAAGATCAACATGTCATGTACTTTTAATTTAATTTAAAGAAGTCATTTAATGTTATAAAAACTTTCCCTGGTTTTATTTAAATATATCTTCCCCAAAGAATAATTAAAGTCTCCAGTAAAATGAACTTGGAATATTAGTCTTTGAAATAAGGGTGTCCTAAACCCCTCCTCCCAGTTCTCTAACTCTAATCCCACCCACATCCTCCTTGAGTGCCGAATATATACATGCTTGTTTCTCCCTTCCTCTCTCAACACCTGTTGTCACAGACACAATTATCATAAAAAAATATAGTGACCAGCTTTCATAGTTACCCTTCCAAGCACTTCGTTCAAGTCTTATTGCCGCTGTATGATCCTCCCTAACTACCCTATTTAATATCACCACCTGCCTGCCTATACCTCTCACACTCCAACCCATATTACCCTGTTTTACATAGTCCTTTGTTCCTTAGTGCTTACACCTTCCAACATACATATTTGTCTGTATCCTCCCCACCAGCCTGCCTCCCTCTCTCTCTCTCTCTCTTTCTCTCTTTCTCTCTCTCTCTCTCTCTCTCTCTCTCTCTCTCTCTCTCTCTCTCTCTCTCCTGTGCTGCTTATTTTATTTTATCTGTTTCCCTCTTCTGGAATACAAATTTCCCAAAGGCAGGATTTTTGATCTGTTTTATTCATTGATGTGTCTTCACTCCCTAAAACACTCAATAAATATTTACTGAATGATTGATTAGGTGGGAAGGGGAAAGAATAGTGTGTAGAGAGGAACTGAGGAATACTGGAGATTTACTGAGCACTATTCTAAGCACTTTCACATACAAGTTTACCTGTTTTTTTCCCTTTATACAAGATTGTAAACATTCAAGCCTCTGTGAACACAGACTTGTATCACCATTTCTTGTCTAGGAGTTACTGTTCAAATACTAAGAGTAGATGCTGAAACACAGGTGTCATATTGCTATCTCTGTACATAACTAATCCAGAACAATAATAGGAAGAAGAATAAGGGACAAAAATAGGTAGAAAATGGTGAATTCTTTGGGCCTTCAGCAGGCAAGTAAGTACAATTCGTACATGCTTCAGGGTTGACATGACTCTGAACACACTATGCCAAATACACTGCTTTGGCATATTGAATATTTTAGACTGAAGGAATTCAAGGTGCAGGAAGGACTCTCGGGCCTTCCTCAGAATCAGGTCATGAGACCCTCATGTGAGAGGTGCCCTCCCTACACCCAGAGGAAAGGGGCATCCTTATCTCTGAAGATGGAGGGATGCCAAGGAAAGACTTGGCTATCTCCCCCAGTGTACCACACTTAGCCCTTTCTGCCACACCCTTTAGTCCTATCACATTTTTCTACATCTTTTCACTCTTCATCAAGCTTAATATAAACACTCATGTTTGTTTTTTTTTATTTTTTTTTTAGACAGAGTCTCACTTTGTTGCCCAGGCTAGAGTGAGTGCCCTGGCATCAGCCTAGCTCACAGCAACCTCAACCTCCTGGGCTCAAGCGATCCTCCTGCTTCAGCCTCCCGAGTAGCTGGGACTACAGGCATGCGGCACCATGCCCGGCTAATTTTTTATATATATATTTTTAGTTGGTCAATTAATTTCTTTCTATTTTTAGTAGAGACGGGGTCTCACTCAGGCTGGTTTCGAACTCCTGACCTTGAGCGATCCTCCCGCCTCAGACTCCCAGAGTGCTAGGATCACACGCGTGAGCCACCATGCCCAGCCACTCATGTTTAGTAGTTTCTTCAGGTCTTCATTTTCTTATGAAGCCTCCTGTATCATGTAAAACTTATAGTAAATAAATTGGTATCCTTTTCTCTTGTTCATATGTCTTTTGTCTGTCTAATTTACAGGACTCTGGCCAATGAACCTAAGATGGCTAGAAAGAAAAGATCTTTTTTTTCTTTCCCTACAATGTCTAGCAATCAAGTTCATCAAATATAAGCTCATATTTGTATTTCCTTTCTTAGGAAAACTGGTTTGGATCCAAACTACTGAAAAAAAATTTCCAAAAGTTAAAATTGATAATTTAAAAGATAACTAAATTCAGCAAACGTATATTGAGTGACCATTGTAGGCTAAAAAATATGTGAGCAGGACGTGGGAAACAAAAAAATGAGACATTGTCTTTGCCCAGTAAGTGGTTATAACTGAGTAGGAAACACAAGACAATATTATATATAATTATACATTTCAATAATTATAATTCACTGTAGAATGTGATAAATGCTAGAATATAGGTACAAAAATGTATAAAAAAACAATAGGGTAAATTAATTCCAATACTTAGCGATGTTCATTTTTTAAATTTTATTTTAAATGTGTATGTGTATATCTCTTGCTAGATACTTCAACTAAATTGACCTAAATCAACTGCAAATAATTGCTATAGATTTTATTTTATGTTATCAGACTCTATCATCTTCATTTGTTACTACCTCACTACCTCAATTTGTTCAAGCAACGCTTTGAAAAGTACAAACTCCAGAATATTGAAGCTTTAAAAATTATTTTTTAATTTAGTAATTTTCCATAATCAAAAGTGCTAATGGGACTCAATTCATCTTCTGAGGTTGAAATGAATCAGAAAATATGAAATATGAAACCCATGAAATGTAATTCATGCATCTATCACAAGAAAAATATTATGGTATTAGCTTCTATCTGATTGAATTTTATTTAGATGATCAAAATTATAAATATGCAACCAGAGCAGAAAGGATGAGGAAATTCCTATACTAATAATTTTTTCATATGTTTCTTGGCTATTTATCTATCATCTTTTGAAAAAATATCTGTTTATGTCATTTGCCCACTTTTTAATGGGATTATTTGTTTCTTGCTGATTTGTTTTAGATTCTTATAGATTCTGGGACATTAGTCCTTTGTCAGATGTATAGTGTGAAATACTTTTTCCCATTCTCTAAGTTGTCTACTCTATTGATCATTTATTTGTTTATTTTTATTGTGCAGAAGATTTTTAGTTTAATTAAGTCTCATTTATTTATTTTTTGTCTTCACCGCATTTGCTTTTGGGGTCTTAGTCATGAAATCTTTGCCTAGGCCAATATCCAGAAGAATTTTTCCTAGATTTTCTTCTGGAATCTTTATTGGTCTTACATTTAAGTCTTGGATACATCAAGATATTTTTTAAATTTGCTCTTAATTTCTTCTTTGATCTGAGAGTCACCACGAAGCACGTTATTTAATTTCCACATATTTTTAAATTTTCCATAATTTCTCTTATTGAGTTTTATGTTCATACCATTGTACCACCACATTTTACTCAGATGATTGTAATGGATTAATATCTGGTCATTCTACATTGACTCTTGTTCTCATACAAGTCATTCTCCATACTACAGCAAGTAAGATTTCTGTTTGTGTGTGTGGTTATTTTGGGACCCTGGGTGTTAACAATTGGGTTACTCATATTTCTCAGCTCATGGCACACTATCATCATTAGTCTGTGCAATATTCCTCTCTTATTTTATACCTTATCATTTTTCCCTGTACTCCTCATCACTGTTATTTTCTCCTCTCACTCTGCTTATTCATATAAGTAGTTATACTTATAAAAATATGATTTTGTTTCATCATAATGGGTTTTAACAGTGTATAAATGTTACTATGCAAAACCTTATTATGCTCAGAATCTTATTTTTTTCCTGAACACTGAATCTTAAGATTTATCTATAATGCCATTTGAACACCTAATTGAGTACTTTTACCTGCTGCCTAGTACTTTACTGAATGCATTCACTGAATTTTTACTCATCATGCCATGAGCATGAATTTTTTTAACATGTATTTATTAAGCATCTACTAAGTGTCAGGCAATTTTCTAAGCCATGGAGATAATAACAGCAAATAAAATGAACAAAAATTCATGCCTCTTAGGAACTTATATTCTAATGGTAGAAACAGATAATAAATAAATAAAAGTTACATTGGACGGCAACAATTACAGAAGAAAAATAAAGCAGAAAAAAAATGTGAGAAGTGTGTGTGGATTGAGGATGGTCAGGGACTCTTGTGTTCTGAGAAGATGACATCTAAGTTAAGATATAAAGGAACTGAGGGTGTGAGCCACACAGGTATTCAGAGGAAGAACATTCCATATACAGAAAGGATGAATTCAAGCCCCAAAAGAAGAGTGTATGTATGTGTTCAGGAAATAGCAAGAAATCCAATATGACCACAGTAGAGTGATCCAGGGAAAGAATAGTATGATAGAGATTAACAAAATAACATGAAATATATCTAGAGTTTTGTAGATTCCTTGAAAGAATATAGATTTTATGCTGAATTAGATGAGAAACCATTGCAGTACTTGAGCAGAGGAATAACAAGATTTGATGTACGTTTTATCAGGACCTTTCTGATTACTGTGTTGCAAGCAATTTGAAAGGGGTGAGATAGAAGCAGGCAGCCTAGTTAACAGGGTCTTGCAATAATTTTGTGAGAGAAATTGGTAACTAAAACCAACATGGGAGCAGCAGAGGTGGCAATAAGTTATTCGATTTTTGATACATATACAATGTGGAGATAGCATAACTTTTTGATGGATCATAATAGTATGAAATAAAGATAATTTTAAAAGAATCAAAGTGCTTTGTCCTGAGCAACTGAAATAATGAATTGTCATTTACTGAGGGGGGAACAGTGCAAAGGGAGCAGGTTTGAAGAAGAAGATAAATAATTCAGTTTTGTCCAGGTGCAGCTTGAGATGTCTTTTAAACATCTAAGTAGAGTGGCTGGTCAGACCATTGGACTTATGAGATTAGAGTTCAGAAGGAGAAATCCATGCCAGAGATATAAATTTTGGAGACTTCAACATTTGGAAATATTTAAAGCCATGAGATTGAATGAGTTCACTAAGAGAATAAGTGTATCAAGATTTAAAAAGGCACCACGAACTGATGCCTGAGTCACACTAGCATTTGCAGATCAGACGGATGAGGAAAAACTAGCAAAAGAACTGAGGAGGGTCCAGAGAGGTGGTTCTCTATCTAGTCTGAGAAATATTTTTAAAGCATGTCTGTTTTAGTTTATGTAAATACTTCAGGTTAAAACAAGGACCTAGGTTTGGGTTGTTGATGAGTTGGCAGTACCAAGAGAGATTGTACATTAAGAACTAATTAGCTTGAAGAGCTTTCACTTCTTAATTTCCTCAACAAGCTAAAGGACATCTGTGAGTAAGCAAGATTGGACGGGGGTGGAAGGCACATGCTAATGTCCAGGGATTAACAGTCTCTCTTACTAGCTCAGCTTCTGCTCACTACCAGTCCCCATGTCTCATGGTATTACTTGCAGACGTCTTTGCCAAGGGCAGGAGTTAGTTTCCCAGTGGTCTGCAAGGAGCAATTTGCAACAGCTCTCAAGGATACAGGCAGTCAGTGGGCCTCATAGTCTGGCCAGCAGAGCCTGTATAATAATCGGGGAAACTGAGTACTCTAGAATTGTCCATTTGATTGGTTTTCAATCACATCAACCTTATCCTGATTGCTTAGGCCCAGAGTTACATAAGCTATTGTTACACTGTTGATCATATAATTTTTATGAGTTATTTCACTCCTTATGAATATATTCTAGGACTTCTTTTATTGTTCAAGATATATTTTTGTCTTTCAGGCACAGCAACTGTTTATCCTCTTTGACTGAGATGCCCTGTGCTTATCCAAAAATAGAGTAAAAAGGTTTACAACCCTAACAATGATTGAGAAAAATTTGTTTTCAAGCGAAGGAACATTCTGGTGGGAAAACTTGCATACCATTTTTAAGCACAGCAAGCAGGTTTTTATTCATTCTTATTAAAATGTAGAATGAGCCATTCTTTACAAAAATGTATTTCAAATATGACACATGCCTGACAGTATCACCATTCTTCTGCTTCAAATTCTTCAAGGCCTTTCTGTCCTTAAAATAAAGACCAAACTATTTAAAGTGACCACCTGGATCCTACAAAATCTGGCTTCAATCCACCTCTTCAGCTACATCTCAGAAAAATCCTCCTTCATCCACAGTGGTCTTTTGGATTGGACCTGTGCTCAGTGCAGGAACTTCGTATGCAATTCTCTCTACTAGGAACTCTTTTCTCTACCCGTACTCTCCATCTACCTTCCATTCACCCACTTAACTCCCTTAAATATCACATCACTAATTTCTTCCTCAGGAAAGCCTTTCCTGACTGTCCAGACTATACCAAAGCCCCTATCATGCGATTATAAAGCACTTTGTACCCATTGTATCATTTGTGATTTTACTTCTATCTGTATTAATATCATTTGAATAAGATCTTTCTAATTACAGAGTAAATTCCATTGCATCCCAGTAATTAGTACAATGTCTTATTACATAGTAGAATTTCATTAATATTTGTTGAGTGAATCAATAAATAAAAAGTACTTGTCATCTGTTAGTAGTGAAACAGGGATGATTTCTTAAAGTTCTTATTTTTTCACTTAAAAAGATTCAAGTAAGGAGCAGCACGTTATATTGATAAATTCTGCATATAATGCTTAAATTTACCATGAAACTGGATTTTTTTGCCTTAATGATACAGAAGCTAGAATAATGGATATTATAATTCATGCTCAGTGATAGTTTAGACAACAAATGTGATATGCTGTTAGTCAGAGTAACTAAAACCTATACATCACAATTGGAAGAGCACAGCTTACTAAGCAATAAATGTAATTGGAATTTGACTCATTAAGCAACCATAGTTCTTATAATGAATTTGGGGATTTTTATGGAACATAGCCACAATGCCTGTGGGTATGAGTTATAAAATGCTTGAATTGAATATGCTCACATTTAATCAAAGAAAGAATTTTGACAACTCTGCTGACATTTCAATGCTTCCACTAGAAATTTTAAAATTGCAGTACATATTCTGGGTTGTCTATCATTGATATTTCCTGATTATTAGTTAGGTAGGTTTGCAGAATTTTGGGCTGCCATTCATCTCAGCTTGGCCAAAGATTTATTACAAATATGTGCAGAAAGCAGTTGCTTAGTGTTATCTTCACCATCTAGGAGAAAGATACTTTTGCCTCTGTGCATGTGGATCACCCATACCAACAATCCATTCTTTTCACTCTATGCCCCCCCAAAACACCCCACTGTCTTCTTTATTTTCTTAATTACTCCTTTGATCATATTATAGGTTGTTTGCTAAGAAATTTGGAGTTTGATTTTAAGCCTACATGAGTAGAGGGAAGGGGTCTTGTTGAGTGTGGAGTAGGAAAGGGCAGGAAGTGCAAAGTGGAAAGGAGAAGGAGCCACAAAAGCCTGAAGATCTCACCAGATCTGAGCAACATGCTTCCAAAAGAAAGTTCTGTGTAAGCAGGAAGCTTGAGAGTTGACCAGAATCTGTTAATGAAATTATAAAGAGTTTTGGTTAAGCTAAACCTTGGTACAGTTGTACTTATTTTTGCCATTACTCACATTTTTTATATATATATATATATATATATATATATATATATATA
>VSMD01088831.1:0-81643 GCA_008750895.1 Mirza zaza
CCTGGCGTCAGCCTAGCTCACAGCAACCTCAAACTCCTGGGCTCAAGCAATCCTGCTGCCTCAGCCTCCCAAGTAGCTGGGACTACAGGCATGTGCCACCATGCCCGGCGAATTTTTTCTATATATATTAGTTGGCCAATTAATTTCTTTCTATTTATAGTAGAGATGGGGTCTCGCTCTTGCTCAGGCTGGTCTCGAACTCCTGAGCTCAAATGATCCGCCCACCTCGGCCTCCCAGAGAGCTAGGATTACAGGCTTGAGCCACCGCGCCCGGCCTTCTCTCCTTTCCTTTCCTTTCCTTTCCTTTTCCTTTTCCTTTTCCTTTTCCTTTTCCTTTTCCTTTTCCTTTTCCTTTTCCTTTTCCTTTTCCTTTTCCTTTTCTCCTTTCCCTTTCCTTTCCCTTTCCTTTTCCTTTCCTTTCCTTTCCTGCTAGAGTCTCACTCTGTTGCCTGGGCTAGAGTGCTGTGGTGTCAGCCTAGCTCACAGCAACCTCAAACTCCGGGGCTTAAAGTTCCTTCTGCCTCAGCCTCCCGAGTAGCTGGGACTATAGGGATGCTCCACCATGCCCACCTAATTTTTTCTATATATATTTTTAGTTGGCTAATTAATTTTTTTCTATTTTTAGTAGAGACGGGGTCTCACTCTTGCTTAGGCTGGTTTTGAACTCCTGACCTTGAGTGATCCTCCTGCCTCAGCCTCCCAGAGTGCTAGGATTACAGGTGTGAGCCACTGCGCCTGGCCAAGTTGGGCTTTTTAAAAATATGTTTTTGTTTTTAATTTAATAGACTTTATTTCTTACACAGTTTTTGGTTTGTAGGAAAATTGCTAGGGAGAACAAAAAGCTCTCACGTACTCCTGCCTCACATTTCCCCTCTTGTGGCATCTCCGTCGTGTGGTAAATGCATTCCACTTGGCGATAGAAACTGATATGTTCCTGCTAGCTGATGTCCGAGTTAACATTAAGGTTCAGTCTTTGCATTGAGCAAGGGTTTCGATGGGTGGGTTTCGATGGACTGTCCCCCATTGCTGCATCCTACAGAGTCGGCCACTGCCCTGAAATGCCCCCAGCTCCTCCTGGTCACCCCTCCCTCCCCGTCACCCCTGGCAGGCACAGACATTTCACTCTCTCCTTCCTTTAGCCTTTCCCAGGGTGTCCTGCAGTTGGAGTCCCACAGTACGTGGCTCTCCAGGCTGCTGCTTTGCTTAGTCACGTGCATTAAGTCTCCTCCGTGTCTCATCATGGCCTGACAGCTCGTTTCTTTTTAGCGCTGAATAATATTCCACTGTCCGGTCACTCCTCAGTTTACATACCCACTCGCCTACTGAGGGACGCCTTGGTTGCTTCAAAGTTTGATGACTGTGAGAAAAGTGTCATGAGGGCAGGCCCAAGTGGCCAGAGGCTGAGAGGAGAGCCGGTGGGGGCCAGGCCTTGGAGGCCGTGCAGGCCGCCAGTGCTGCAGGGCAGCTTGGGGTGCCCAGCGGTGGGCAGGCAGGATCCACCCTTTAGTGAAGAATCAGCTGCCTCCTCCTCCTCCTCCTCCTCCTCCTCCTCCTCCTCTTTCTCTTTCTCCTCTTCCTCCTCCTCCTCTTCCTCCTGCTGGGAAGGGCCCGAGATTCGTGCCTGTTTGTCCTCAGTGAGCAAATGACACAGAAGGAACCTGGATGGAGTTCCAGAGAACACGGGAGGTGGGGAAGGCTGGGTTGCAAGGCAGGAGCAAGAGTTAGATTAGGTTTCTGACCTGGTGCAGTGGCTCATGCCTATAATCCCAGCACTCTGGGAGGCCGAGGCAGGAAGATCACTTGAGGTCAGGAGTTTGAGGCCAGCCTGAGCAAGAGTGAGACCGTGAGTCTACTAAAAGTAGAAAAATTAGCCAGACGTGGTAGAGCCTATAGTCTCAGCTACTTGGGAAGCTAAGGCAGGAGGGTTGCTTGAGCCCAGGAGTTGGAGGCTACAGTGAGCTGTGATGACACCACTGCACTCCAGCTTGGGCGATAGAGCAAGAAGCTATCTCAAAAAAAAAAAAAGTAAACAGGAGTAAGCTTAGGTTTCTAGGAGCTAGGAATCAGGCTACCAGCGTCTTGGAGACCAAGGGTTAGAAGGGCTGGAACAGTCGGAGGAGCCCCAGACCCATAATTACGGCTCTGGGAAAGGGCTGGGCAGGGCACGTGCTGACCTGTGGCTGACTCTTTGCCCAGATGTGCCCACGTCATACGCTGACAGGGTCCAACGTGGAACACAAAGTTATTGAAAGTGAGCCTCACGGGCTGTGGCCTGAGGGAGCGAGAGCCGGTTAGGGCCGAAAGTGTCACTCGCTTGACAGAGCCTAGGCCACCATCCAGTGCCTCCACCAAGGTTCAAGGCCCTGCTACATCCAGCCTCCTCTTGGTCCTCCCCTCCTGCTAGAACTGTGTCTGGGGCCCTCCCTTGATCCTCCACACCTCTGCAGCCTCCCTCTAGGTCTCCTCCCACCAGTTGTCACTGCCAGCACCATCCTTAGGACAGTCCCTTCATCCCCACTTGCCATAATTTGCTTAATTATTTTCCTGTTGTTGGGCCTCTGGGGAGATTCCAGTTTTCTGCCACTATAAATAGTCCTGCTGCGTTTTCCTCCCCCCTCACGGATTAGTCCCTGGGGGTATGTTTCCGAAATAGAATTCCTGGGCCAGAATGAGCGCCTGGCGGGTTTTCAAAGGATGGAGCTGTTTCTTCAGGAACGTGTCCCTGCCAAGTCCCCTCTTTGATGATCCAGGAAGTTGCCCAGTGGCCAGGGCTCAAGGTCCTCCTGGGCAGCCGTGAGGACCCAGACTTGGCCCAGAGGGGCTCAGAAACTGGAGTCTAGGGGTGTGTTTGGGCTGTGATAGGGACCCTGGTGCGAGAGGTGCTGGATTGAACCCCAACTTTGGCTCTGAGTTCCCTCTGGGCAGCTAGGACACTGGGAAGGCTCCCTGAGATTCTGCTGTGAGGGGCATCTGTGATGGTTGTCCCACAGGCCACACTGGGGACTGGGCTGGGGAGTGATCAGGAGACCATGTAGCCCTGGAGCAGGCCCTTGCTGTTAACAGGAGTGTGTGGCCCCTCTGTCTGCCAGTAGAAAATCCCCATGCAGGCTCTGATTGGCTGGCCAGGGTCAGGTGCCCATCTCTGGGCCAATCATGTACTAGGGCCTGCCGTTCTGAAGGCAGCACCACCCCTTCTGGCTGCAGTGGGAGGTCCCCAGGCAGGCTCTGATTGGCAGCCCTCAGCAGACCCACAGACCCGGTCAAGGTTGGGGTGCTGTCCCAGTGCCCAGCTGAGGCCTTCAGCCTGCCTGCCTGGGCATCCTCTGTCCTCGGAGCTCCCCGAGGGTGGCCACAGGCCAGGCCTCCCACCCTGACCCCGAAACCCCCAGCACCCCTCTGGAGCCACAGGTGAGCTTGCCTGCTGCCCTGCCCACTGCCCATGGCCTGAGCACCCCAGGTGGTTTACTCTAGTTCGTTTCAGGAGGATGCGAGGGCTCTGGAATCAGAGTTCTGCGCTGGAATGTTCCGGATGTGCCATGTGGCCTTAGGAAGCCCACGTCCCTCTCTAGGGCTGCATTTCTCTTCCTCCACGGGCAAGAGGGGAAAGGAACGTGAGACCAGGGCTCTGGGGAGACCCCACCCAGGCCCCGGTGGCCTTGCTCCCTTCCGGAGGCGTCTGTGGGGGATTCCTCCCAAGTGTCCGGGCACAGGAAACCCAGAGGCTGGTGGCCGTGGTGCAGGGGAGGAGCCAGTGGATATTTCTGTGATAAACTTTATCCTGCAACCTATGCAGAAACCGAAGAACAGGGCAGCGACCACCCTGAGGGCTTCTCTTGTCCCTCGCCCACGGGGCCTGCTGGGGGTCTGGATGTAGAGGTTGGGCACAGTGAGCTTTTCCCCCAGAGTCAGGGGTGGGGCTCTGGCACAGGCATGGGTGCACTCGGTAGGCCTCAGCCTGGGGACGCCACGAGTCTGTGGTCCCCGGGCCCCTCACACCCCTGCTGAGCTGGGGCTCACCCTCCTGGCCACTGGCCACCATTTCCCAACACGGGTTCCCTGGAACCTTGCCCTGTGAGCACTCTGAGAAGGCCCCAGAACCTTTCCCCATCACACCTAGCAGTAGCCGAGGGTTCCCAGGACACACCAGGAAGCTAGATGGACCCCTGGTCCTAGCCCCTTCCCCTCTGGGGAGGCCCCTCCCCCTGCAGGGCCCAGGTGGGGTTTTTTTTATGCAGATGGAGAAACTGAGGCATGGAGTAAGTAACTCCCTAGGTACTCCTGCTGGGAGGGCTGGGCCTTACCCCGACTGCAGAGTCCTTGTTCTCCACCTCTCGAACTCTGACCCTGTGCTGCAGGTCTACCCGTCTCCCCCATGCCACCACACCTGATGCTGCTTTCCTGTTTCAGAATGCCATGCTGCACTACCCGTGGTGGAACCCCTTCTCACCGCCAGCATACCCAGCCTTCTCCAGCAGCAGCCAGTAAGTGTCTCTGCCCGGCCTAGCCTTGGAGCGCAGCCTCCAATCCCCCCAGCCCCACCTCCGTCTCTGCCCTGGGCCGAGCGTGCACACAGCCACCTGGAGGACCAGGCCCTGGATGCGCTAGAGCTGCTGAGGTTGTGTTTTCTTGAACCCTGCCTTGTGACCAGCTCCATGTTAGCCAGAACAAAGTTTGGGAGAGGGCAGAGGGAGGGTTGAGACATGCTAAGCTGGGTTGTGAAGGGTCAGTAGGAGTTTGCCAGAGGAGCAGGGACATCTTGGGCTGAGGAAACAGACTTTGCCAAGGGCCTGGGAGCGTATATGCCTTGTAGGGTTCTAGAAGATTCTGGAGGGGCTGTTCTGGGGCCTGGGGGAGGGGGCAGGTCAGAGGACAGAGCTTGGGGATTTATTCTGAAAGCGCAGCAAGGGGCAGGGGAGGATGCTGCTTTCCTGTGTTAGCAAACGCGTGGGTCCCTGCATGGGGGCTGCCATCTGGTGGTGGCTCCTTACAGGCTGCCTCCTTCTGGAGCCCTCTGGCTCCCACTGGGCCAGGGACATGAGAAGCTTTTGAGGGAGACCCCAGGAGCCTAGTGGTGGGGCAGGGGCCCTGGGGATGGCGGCCATCCCTCTGCCTCGGGAACCCAGGGAGCTGGCACTGGGTATGAGCGGAGAAGGCTCCCACAGTGCCGCCCATCTGGGGCCCAGCCCAACCAGCGGCAGAGTTAACTCCTTCCTGAGGTCGGGAGAGAGACACCCACGGGTACGTGGGCTGTGACATGGCCCCTTCCCTGGAGGAAGGTGCTCCTGAGTTTTTGGGGTGGCAATGTCATCTGCCCCATCATGGCCCTGAGTGAGGTGAAGGCTGAAGGGACAGCCTGGTGGGGTTGGGGTCGGCTCCTGTGCCCCCTCCCTGGACCCTCATCTGAGCTCAGTGTCGGAAGCGCCAGAGTCCTTCCTCAGGGCAAGTGAACCGTGTCCCCATCCTGCTCACGGTGTGGAAGCGGGATGGCACTCCAGCCCCTCCACCCGTGAGGCCAGGCTCTGTGTCCAGTGGGGGTGGGAGCACAGTCCAGGTCTGGATACTGACTCTGGAGGCCCCCTCATTGTGGGGACAGGTCCAAGGGGTCCTGTGAGGCCTGGTCGTGGTCACATCTGTTCCCTGGGGGCCTTGCCAGAGCCCCTCGGGCAGCTGCTAGCTCTCGTCGGGTGGTGCGAGGAAGCCCGGGGGTGGGCCCAGCGTAGGCTCAGGCTTCATGGTCACCATCCTCCCTCTGCCTCTCCAGCCAGTTCCTGAACCCTGCCTCCTTCCTGAGTGGCCTACCCTGCCCAGACACCGGCCCCGCTCCCGTGGCCTCTGCCTCCAGCTTCCCGCCAAAGAACAGCGACTTCCCTCAGGTAGGAGAACCCGAGAGCTCCAGCGCCTGGTGGGGGCCTGGGCGGGCTCTGAGCCTGCTGGGCTGGTGACCTTGGCTGGGCCAAGGCGAGGACCTGGGCGACGTGCACGCCGGAGTGCAGGGTCAGAGGTCGCCTGAGGAAGGAGAGGGCCATGGGAGAGGCTTGCACAACCACCGCTGTGCAGCTCTGGGGTCTCCTTCCCGCAGCCCCGCCCCAGGCACAGCCGCCACCCGGCCACCCTCGCGGCCCTCAGTGGATCATGTTTGCGCCGCCGGTGGTCACGCTGGGCACCCGCTGCCCACGCCAGAGCCTGGGGACCCAGGTTCGCACACCAGAGGATGTGCCGCACAGAGGGTTTCTCTGAAAAATGAAGCTCGAGGTTTTAAGTTTGAAAGTTTTCATGACAAAACATGTTTTAAGATATTTTAGACTTACAGAAAAGTAGCTTTTTATAGGATATTTGTAAAAACCGAGAGCTCCCATACACCCTCACCTGCCTCCCCGCCTGTTGCGGTCTCACGTAAATGTGGTCACAATGTGGGAATTAACCTTGTGCAGCGCCAGTGACGGGCTAGACTCGGGTGCATGCCACCGGTCTCCCACTGGAGGGCTCCCAGAAGAGAACAGGCCGGTCGCTGATTGTGTGGTGTGTCTCACAGTCAGATGTGGTGTCATGTCCACCTTGGGGCCTGGGATTGGAGCTTGTGGCGTCAGCTGACAGCATCAACCACGATGCTTGGTCAGGGTGGCGTCTGTGGATTCCTGCTCCGTCCTGCCCTGGGAGAGCAGCTGAGGCTGCGTGGGTGCTCGCGGGTGCTCGGCAGGGCTCACAGGTGTCTGTCAGGGTCTTGCCTGCGGTGCCACTGCCGTGTCTGTCCAGCTGAGATTGTCTATTTTCCTCGTTCCTTCCACTCCCCACAGTTGGGATTCTGTAGGGACAGCTGTCCCTCCCCTAGCCCCACTAGGCAGTTATTTAAGCATTTATCTGTGTCAGGAGGGGCTCCGTGTGCCTCAACGTCCCTTCCCTTCTGACGCCCTGGAATGGTCTGAGTTCACCACCCTCCCAGCCTGGCCCTGGGGTCACCCACTCTCCAGGGAAGGGCCTCATCCCACTTCTGTTCAGCCTCTGTCTCCAGGTTGGCATGAAGCCACTAGGCTCTACTGTCCCTGTCGGTGACCTGGAGAGCTCCGTGGGAGCTCCCACCCTGGGCTGTGCAGCCGCGTGGGGTTACATGGATGTGAAACCGTGTTTGTTCTTTGTTTCGAATTGGGGTTTAATTCATGTAACAGAAGTCATCATTGCACAGTGTACGACTCTGTGTTTCTTAGTAAGTTCACAACGTCACCACTGTCTAATTCCAGAACATTCTATCACCCCGCCAAAAACCCTGTTCCCATCAGCAGCACGCGTCCCGTCTCTGTGGATCTGCCTATTCTGGACATTTCATATAAACGGAGTCACGCACTGTGTGTCCTTCTGTGTTTGGTGTCTCTCATTGAGCACGATGTCCTCAAGGTCCATCCATGCTGGACCTCGTCCCTTTTCATGACTGATATTCCATGTGTGGATATTTCACATTTGTCCACTCACCTGTCGGTGGACACCTGGGCTATTTCTGCCTTGTTGGTGACTGGTGCTGCTTGTATGTGTACAGGTTTCTGTGGGGTCGGGTGTTTTGGTTTCCTGGGAGCATGCCTGGGAGTGGGTTGTGGGTAGGTGGCAGCTCTGTCATGAATCGTGCCATTGACGACGTTTGTGTGTGCGTGTTTGTATGGATGTGCGTCCCCCACATGGCTGGCTCTGGCCGGGGGGCTGTGCTGAGGTCAGGCAGGGGCCTGTCAGCACTGCAGACCCTCCCAAGGCCTGTGCCCCTCACAGAGGCCCCCTCAGGCCCCTCCACCCTCCAAGCCTGTCGCTTCCTGCCCTGCAGTGAGCTGCCTACACCCACCCTTTCCCCAGGCCTCTCTTGGGCCAGTGTCCCTGTGTCTCCAATGCACGCCGCCTCTCGCCTGCCTGCCCCCCCAGCGCCCATCCCCCTGCCCGTCTGTTCCAGGAGCAGGTGCAGCTCCTGGGGTCACGCAGGCCCCTTCAAGTTGGGCAGGGCTTGGGGGGAGGCTCAGCGCTTGCCCCGCAGGCACCATCAGCAGTGCCAGGCGTCCACCCTGGGCCCCCTCTGGGGCTGCAGGGACTCCGGGGGGCATGCCTGTCCGGTAAAAACACTCTGCCTGCCCGCTGGGGGCTTCTGGGAAGCTGAGGATGAGCTCACGGCTCAGGAAAGTGCTTTGCAAACTGCTGGCTGCGCATGGCCGCGGCATCGGCTGCTCCACACATGCCTGAGCAGCGGAGAGGTCTCGGCCCACCGCGCCTGCGAGTCCCGTCCCCGCAGTTACTGGCATTAAACAAAAAGCGAGGGAGGGAGAGATTCTCCTTACAGGAAGCCCTTTGGTTCACAGCTGGCCAGCCTGGGGGAAGGAGGAGCTTCTTGCTGAGGTCGCTGCACAGCGTGAGGGCACCTGGGCCCAGGGCCGGGAGAGGCTGTGCTGCAGACGGACGCCTGGACACCAAGAGTCTGTGGAAAGTGGTGGCCAGGGCTCCGCAGGCCCGTGACCCCGGTGGGATGGAGCAGTTAGCTTCCTGGGACTGCTATGACAAAGTGACACAAATGGGGCAGCTTCAGAGGACAAGAATGTGTCCTCCTGTGGCTCTGGAGCCTGTAAGTGTGAGGTCAAGGTGTGGGCAGGGATGCGATCCCTCCACGGGCCCCAGGCGAGGGTCCTTCCCGCCTCCCCAGCGTGTGAGGCTCCAGGCGTCCCTGGGCTTGTGGCTACATCGCTCCAGTCTCTGCCTCTGTTTCCACGTGGCCTGTCCTCTGTGTCTCTGTCTGTCCTTCCTGTGAGGACGCCAGTCACTGTGTAAAGGCCTGCCATAACCCAGCGTGATGATCCCATTCCCAAATAAGGTCCCTTTCGCAGGTTCCGGGGGCAGGACGTGATCACATCACTTTAGAGGACATAGTCCACCCCTGAACAGGAGCATTCTAGCGGCAGGCACTGCTTAGGCATACTTCTCCCAGTTCCCCAGAGCCTGCAGTCCCCAGGCAGCGCTGCCTGTCTCCCACAAACTCCCGGAAGTCTTCCCTGACCATCCACCTTCCCTGACCATCCCAGCGCCCTCCAGGAGGAGCCCAGCACATCCACCTGCCTCAGTTTCCCTAGCTGTCACACAAGGCTACACCACTTTCGGGCGCCCAGCCACACAGAGCCTTGGTCAGTGCCAAGTGGAGAGCTGGTCAGCGAGGGTGTGTGGACTGAAGCGGGAGGTGAGAAACACGGCCACATGGTCCCGGGAGGCAGGCGGCCACTTGTTGCCCCTCGGAGGGTCACCTGGAGGCTAGGGAGTGGAGCGTCCGCGCCCGACACTTTGCTGGCACCTTCTCAGAAAGGTGATGCCCGTTACATCTCATTTTGATGTGTTTGAGGCAAAATTCACACACCATAAAAGTATATTCACAGAGTTGTGCAACCACCACCTCTGTCTAATCCCAGAACATTCCATCACCCCACAAGGAAGCCCTATCCCGATCAGCAGTCCCTCCCCAGCTCCTCCCCAGTTCCTGGCATCCACAAATCCATGTCCCATCTCTGTAGATCTGCCTGTTCTGGACATTTCATATAAATGGAACAGACACTGTGTGTCCTTCTGTGTCCGGTGTCTCTCACCAAGCATGATGTCCTCAAGGCCCATCCATGCTGTGGCCTGTATCAAAGCCTTATCCCTTTTTGTGGCTGAGTGATACTCCAGCGTGTGGATGGACCACATTGTGGTTTTGGTGGCTATTTGGGCTTTCCCACCTTTTGGCCGTTGTGACTTGTGCTGTGTGCTCATGCGTGTCTGCATTCTTGCGTGGCTGTGAGCTCTTGTTCCTTTTGGACACTTGCCCACCTGGGAGTGGATCCACCCAGTGAAATGTTGCTTCTGTTTCTTCCCCTGAGGACTCACCTGATGGGGCTCTGCACAGCACTTGTTATCGCTGCCTCTGCACACAGCTGTCTGGGGTGTGAAGCGGCACGTTCCCTGACATGTCATTGGCCTTCGTGCATTTCCCCCCACTCACTCCTGCTGAGGCCCTGTTGTCCCCCCAGGTAGAGACAGGCAGTGATGGCTGTGGCAGCCAGGGGGTCTGTGCCAGACTCGGCTGCTGTTGAGGGCTCCCATGGGGGGGCCCTGTGGGGTTGGCAGAGGGCATCAGGGTCCAGAACAGGGAGAGCCCTGGGGGTCCCTGCCTCTGCAGCCTCCACCAGAGGGTCAGGGTCCCCCATTTCCACTTCAGAGCTCTGGGGGCGTTCCCACCAGCCTGGGACCCCCGGCCACTCTGGCCCAACCGTGGGCTTCCTGGGTACCTTGGGGCTGTTTCTTTCCTCTGCCAGCCTTACTGGCTGTCCCCATCCCAGATCCTGCCCTTGAGCTCAGGCTGGGGGGCAGGGCCAGGCCCTCATCCCTCCCCTCCCATTGGAGAAGCCCCTTGCAGTCTTGGCTTCATGGTCCATGCCAGGCAGACGGGGGTCTCCTCTTTTCCACTCTGGTTATTCCCATCCCCTCTGGCCCTGGTTCCCACCCTGCACCCCCCAACATCTGGGGGTGCATCGAGAATGACCCCTGTGGCTCCAGAGTTTGATGTCCAATCAGATGTCTGCTCCTGCGTCAGAGGGGCCAGTTCTGGCAAGGTCTCTGGTCCAAGTGATTGTACCAGCACGTGCAGACATTCAGTTTTCTGCCGGAGCCAAAGCATCCTCTCCCAGGGACCTGGCCACAGGTTCCTGCGTGGCTGTGCCCAGCAGTGTCCAGGCTTCAGGCCTAGAGGGGCTCAGGTTCTACCCTCTCCTCCGCTCCCCTCCCCAGCCCCAGGTCAGGGAGGCTGCAGGGCCAGCCCCACCCTCCGTCCAGCTCCCACAGCCAGACCCAGGGCCAGGGTGGGGCCTCGGTGCCCCTGGACCCCAGAGGGCTCCAGGCCAGAGGGCACCCAGCTGGGGACACAGCTCAGGTGAATGCCCTGGGGGGAGCATGGGCCTGGGCTAATGTTGAGCTGGGGGTTCAGGAGAGTCAGTCTGGCCTGAGGGGCTTTCAGGGGACATGGAGGACCCGGCCTGGCCTCACTTTCCTTACGTGTGACTCAGGGGGTGTGGGGATACCAAGTGCAGTTGGGATCCCTGCCAGGCCCATGGGCCAGGGGCAGGTGAACCAGAACCCAGCACATTAGCAGGCTGGGGAAACTGAGGCCATGCTCACCTGGGCAGTCCGCCACATCCTAGGAGCCGCAAGGGGGCTGCCCCTGGCAGTTGGGGCACTGACCAGTGGGTGCGTGTTGACAGCGGCTGTGGCTGCTACGCCCCGTCCAGTAATTCTCCTCGCACTGCCAGTAATCGCCCTGACTTACCAGGCAGGCATCATTTCCTGAAAGTCAGCCCGGCCTGAGAGGAAGTAGGCGCAGCAGTGACTAAACCAACATGCAAATGCAGCCCGGCCCAGCTCGGCTGCCTCCGTCTGCCCCGACGGGCGCGATGCTGGAGCCGTGGCCGCTGCCATGAGGGACCCGCTCCCTGGCTGCTCTTCCAGGGGGACCCGGGGCCCTCCGCGCACCACGACCATGTCCCAGCTGCGATTCTGGCTGCAGTTTGGGGCTCTCAACAAGGTAATGCCCCCAGCCCCTGGGGGTGAGGGGGCCCCCCACTGCCTCACCTGCCCCCACCCTGCCCCACTTCCTTTTCTGGCAGCCAGAGTTAATCTCTCGGAATGTTCTGAGGCAGAGATTTGGGGACTTGGAACTAGAGGGTTAATCTGTGGGAATGTTCTGAGGCAGAGAATGGGAATTTGGGACTAGAAGCAGGCGTGTGGGCATGAAGGCCAGTGCAGGAGCGAGGGGGCTCAAAGTGAAAGGGTGGGAGGGGCTGCTGTCTCCCCTGGAGAAATCCCAGGTGTGGTGGGGGAGTTTGGTGTCCCGGCTCCGGTGGCATGGGGGGGTCTGTGGGAATTGCCTACGGCCGGGCCGAGTAGACATGGTTTGAGGTGGGCTCTGGGTGGACAGCAGGGCCGTCCCTCCCACTGACTAGGACGAGTCCAGAGAGGACGTGTCTCCGTGGGAGGGGCAGCAGCTTCTTTCTGGGGGTTGTTTTTGGGTTGGCCTTCTTGGGTAGGAGGGGGCGTGTCTGCTCTCTCTCTTGGTCCTGCCAGCTCCTGCTCTCCTCAGGGTTCCCTGGAATGCTGCAGGGACAGAACCACAGCAGGTGGCCCCAGGCCCTGGGGGCCCCAGACTGCTGGCGGCTATGTCCTCCCGGGCTGCAGGTGGGCAGGGTGTGTCAGCCCCAACCCTGTTCACCACCCACATGTGTGCGGGGCCTGGCAGGGGTGGAGCTCCAACTTTCTGTCCCTGGAATGAGGCTGGCAGTCAGAGCCCCTGCTGCTGGTCGCTCTTCTGGGCATCCTGCTCTAGCTGGGGGCAGGAGGGGCGCCCGGCTAGGGACCGTAGTCACAGAGCCAGAGTGCTGCGAGCGCCTGCTTCTTTAACAGACACTGCCCTTTGGAACAGAGCTGGGATGACAGGTCTCCAGGGCACAGTTCCGTGCACCCCACACCCAGCTTACCTGCTGTGCTCGTCTCTCCTGGCTCGTGCATTTGTCACAGCTGATGTACCAGCAGTGACACGTCATTACTAAGTATCGAAGCCCACACTTGATTCAGGCTTCGTCAGTTTTCCCTCATCCCCTCTCCTGCCCCGGGGCCCATCCATTACCCCACAGGAGACTCAGCTGACTTGTCTCCTCGTGCCCCTCTGGGCTCTGTCAGTTCATCAGATGTCCCTGTCTCTTGCTCTGGGTGGCCCTGGCACCCTCAGAGGGTGTGTCTGGCATCCTTCTCAGTTAGACGGGGGTGACGGGCTCTGGTAGGGGTGGCCCCTCATGCCCTCCTGTCCAGGATCTGTGTCCACTGGGTGGCCTGTCCCTGCTGGTGTTGGGGGTATGGGTTAGGCATCCCTCCCCCCCACTGTGGGGACCCTTCCCCCAGTCCCAGGTTGTATACTGGGGAGGGGATCGCTGTATGTAGGCCATGTGGGGGTTGGGGCTCTGCTGTGGGGTCCCGCCTGAGCTCTGGCAGGGCCCCCTGGGCTGCACTGGGGGCCCAGGGCATGGCCGCTCCCAGACGTGGCTGGGAGGGATTTTAGCAAGATCGGGGGCCTCTCCACCTGGCTCTTGCAGGAGCAGGGCCTCTGCCCCGCCTCCTTCACACCACCTGTCCCAGAGCAGAGGACAGGAGGCCATTCCCTCCGCCCAGCCACCCTGGCCCCAGGACAGGTGGGCGTGGGGCCTGAGGGGTCTGGGACATTTACCATCACCCCCTGGGCGCCCCTCCAGCTTTCCTGGGCCCCCCATGGAGGGGAGGGCTGGGCTTCAGCCCACAATGTTGGCCTTACGGGTCCTCTGCAGCCACATGGGCAGTCTCCAGAGGGCTGGGGGGGCTAGGCTAGGGGCTGCTGCCCCCCGCTGATCTGGGCCTGGGGGCTTGGGGGCGGCCTGGCCCCATTCTGCCTGAGTAGGGGTTGCACCGTATCGCGCACCAGGCCCTCAGGGACGTGTGTGCCTCTGGACTTGGGCTCTTTTGTCTGCAAAACAAGCAGGTAGTGCAGACACCCAAACCTGAGGGGCAGAGCAGGGTCTCTGGAGGGGGACAGGTGCCCCTGGCGTCCGGTGTTTGGTGTGGCCAGGCATGCGCAGTTGCTTGGCTGGGGTTGGGCGGCGTGTGGAGGACGTACTGACCCGGCCGCCCTAGTGAGGGGCCACAGGCCCCACCGCCGCGCCTGACTTTCTAACACATGGGTTACTAAATGGCACTCGAGCTCCACAGGGCACACTCTCCCTCCCACCTCTGCCAGAAGGGACAGGCCATCCTCCTAGGCTCCCCAGCTGCTCAGGGCCGTGGTGTTGGTGTCTCCAGGGTTGTCCCAGCCCCCGGGGCTGGTGTCTCTCAGTCTCTGCTTGTTTCTCCACTTTTTTAAAACAACTTTGCCGAGATGTGACGTATGAGCTTTGCAGTTCACTCATCCCGCATACAGCTGGGTGGTTTTCGTGTAGTTGTGGCACGAAGCCGACAGTCCTAGGACATCTGTCACCCCAGAGGAAGCTGTCCTTGTCCCCTCCCCGGCCCCTGGTGACGACTGATGTGTGGATTTGCCTGTTCTGGACGTTTCATATAAATGGAGACGCACAGCGTGTGTACTACTACGTCTGGCGTCTCTCACTGAGCACGATGTCCTGAAGGTCCCTCCACGTTGTAGCCTGTGTCAGAGCCTTGTCCCTTTCATGGCTGAGTGACATTCCAGTGTGTGGGTGGGCCATGTTGTATGTTGTCGGCCCATCAGGGGCCATCCCCTCACTGAGACTGTCCTCCAGGACTCCTCATACTTCGAGGATCTGTCCAATGCCTCCATCTTCTCCTCCTCGGTGGACTCCCTGTCGGACATCGTGGACACGCCCGACTTCCTGCCGGCTGACAGCCTCAGCCAGGTGCCCACCATCTGGGACGTGAGCACCCCCTCATCTGCCCACGACAAGGTCAGTGCCTCTGGGCCCCCGACTAGACAAGAGCCGGGCCAGGTCCTGTCCCCCAGTGAGGGACTCACAGGGGTCACCCGGGGTCATGATTCTCCCGCGGCGGTGGGGGAGGCTCGGGCTGTTCACTGATGTGGGTGAGGTGGTCAGTTGAGTGTCCCCTCATTTCTGTGCAGCCAGGAATATGTGGGGGTGCCTCCCTGCAGCCCTGAGGGAGGGTCAGGCCCGCAGGCCCCGTCCCTGCTGGGGAGATGGGAGCTCACCCAGGAGATGAGCACAAATCGATTTTGGGTACTGCCTTTCTCCCTAGTCAGTCCTGTCCCCTGGGGACACTGGGCCATGTCTGGGGACATCTGGGGTTGTCACGACTAGGATGGGGGTGCTCCTGGCATGGGTGGGTGGAGGCCAGGGATGCTGCTCAGCACCTGCAGCACTCAGACTGACCCCCCACAGAGCCATCCAGTCCCAGTGTCCACCCTAAGAAAACACTGCACGGGACAGAGAGCAGAGGGCTGGCAGGGAGGGTGACTTGCTGACCAGAGCTGGAGGGGTGGCACTGGCAGAAGCCCTGTGGCGGTTACCAGCCTGGGGGGCCGCGGCCAGGCACCCAAAGGGCTGCCTCCATGGAGCTCCTGGTGTGCGACGTGGGCAGGCGAGGTCAACCCTGGGGGGTCACAGGGCAGCGGACCACCAGGTGCTTGGGCCCTGACTGCAGCCCGTCCCCAGCACTGGGCACTGGGGGCATCACTGTCCCGAGGGAGGCAGAGCTGGACACCAGGCCAGGCCTTCCAGGGTCCTCTCCCAGGAGAGAAGCGTCTAGACTTGGGGAGCTGGAAGTTGGAGATGTGTCTGGGGCTGAGGGCCCTCCCCAGTGGATGCTGGTGGGCGCACCCCAGCAGGCCGCTCCCTGGGGGCCTTCAGGAAAGGCCTGGCCCAGGCAGCAGGACACACGGCTGGGCCGTGGGGCCCGCAGTGGGGCAGCACATGTCTGGAGTGCCCTGCGGCCTCGGTGGGCAGCTCGGGCACAAGGGGGTTCGGTGGGCTTTGCCGGCCCTCGCCCAGGGCCACGCCTTCCCGGCCACCCGCAGGTCCTCGGCAGGGCGTGAGGGAAGGGCCAGGCAGTGGACAGCACGAGGGCATCTGAAACCCAATGCCCCAGGGCCCCGCCAGCCTGGCCGGGAACGGTGACTCAGCCTTCCAGGAACCCTGCAGCTTCTGTTTGTGTTTTTGTTAATCTAAAAAAAAAGAAAGAGGAGCAGGGAATTGAGTGTAGGTTTCTAACCTTCCCTGCCCCACTTCCATTTTCCTTTACAATAACTCGGGCGGTGTTTCTAACCTTAGATAAAACAGGAGCCCTGAAAGTCAAGTTAATGGGCACATGACCAAATGCCCTGGGGACCCTGTGGCTCCCGGGGAAGACCCCGAAACTGGCCCGTGTGCTGGGTGGGCTCAGGAAATGAAATCCCCCAGTATCTGGGGACATTGGGGTCCCAGTGGGGGACTAGCTCTCAGAGCTATTTTCCCGTCTGTATTTTCCTGTTCACATTTATTTGTGATGGGTCCTGTCACTGTTAATAAGCTTTATTTGCTAAAGAGCAGGTGCCCAGGTTGGACCCTGCCATTTCCCGGCCTCAGTGTTTTTGGGGTCTGGGTGATGGACATGATGGTCCACATTCTCACTGGCAAGCAGGTCCAAGGCCAGGTCACCCCTGGGGCATCTGGGGCTCCTGTCGCAGCCATCACAGGTTCTGCACACTCAGCTAGTTCTGAGACCTCAGGGTAGGCCACGTCCCCCAGTGGCTCAGAGACTGGGACCCGAGGCCCAGCCATACCTGGTCGCCCAGCCTCGAGACAGCACCCCTTGGCCAGCCCTCTGTCCCACCCCCTATCCTGCCCTCCATCCCGCCCTCTGGCCCGCCCTCCATCCCACCTTCCATCCTACTCTCTGTCTCGCCCTCTGTCCACTGCAGTGGGATCTGGCAGTGCTCTCTGCAGGATGGGCTGTGGTCTGGGTGGTGTCCTCTGGTCCCTGTGTGAGGGGGCTCCACCCATAGGGGCAGGTAGTGAGAAGTTTCCCCTTGGCCCCCGCCCTGGGTGATGGGAGCCAGCTGGGTGAGAGACGGGACCAGGCCCACCTGCCCACTGAGACGGCCCCTCTGGCCTTTGTCTCCAGTTGCCCCTGGGTGGGGAGCTCCCAGCCCCCACGTCCCCATGCTCCTGAGTGCCCCCTGCCTGCACATGGGGCTGCCACAGTGGGTCTCACCCACCACACCCTGTCCTCAGCCTCCCCACCAGCTCTGGCGGGGCCAAGCGGGCGGGGGCTGTTGTCCATCGGAACTAGCCAAGCACCTTCCTCAAGGCCAGCCCCACACAGGCCAGGAGGGCAATAGGAGGAAGGCCAGTGCCGGCCTGCAGGATCAAGCCAAGGCCCAAGGGGCTGCCCACCAGGGAGGCCGAGGGTGCACCAGGCCACCCCAGGAGGGCAGGAGTACACAGCCCAGGGCTGCAGGAGCCAGGGCAGGGGGGCCCCTCTGGTGGCGGGACTGGTGGGCTTGTCGGCCATGGCCTGCCCTGTCCACCCTGGCCAACGTCCTGCTTCCCTCCAGTTGTTCCTGCCCAGCGGGCCATTTCCAGGCCTTGAGGACCCCGTGCCCTCCCTCCCTAGCACCCCGCTTCTTGTCAGCTACCAGGTGAGCTGGGCCCACCCCTCTTAGGGGACCTAGGGAGGGTCACACGCACAGGCACCTCCAGTGTGCCAGGCCCAGGGAGTGCCCATTCTACAGATGGGGAAACTGAAGCTGTGGGGAGCCCCTCGTTGCAGTGGAGCAGGCGGCACCATCCTCCACCACCGGGTCATTGGGCTGGGTGGTGCACCAGGGCTCTGCCCCGGGTAGGCTGGGCAGCGTGGTAACTGCGGGATTGGACGCTCTGCTGACCCTGCCGGGGACTCAGTCGCAGAATCAGCCGGAGGAGGAGGACGAGGTGGAGGAGGACGAGGCGGAGGAGCTGGGCCATGCTGAGACCTACGCCGACTACGTGCCATCCAAGTGTGAGTGGCCCTCACGGGCACCGAACCCCAAATGAGACCTCCTGCCTGCACCGCCCCACAGGGAGTGTTCAGTCCCCGGGCCCCTGAGGCTGCAGGGAGGGCAGGAGGGGCCGGTTCTATGGTCCACGCTTGTACAAAACCGGGAGTTCCCAGAGGCCTGTGACAGAGAGGAGCCTCAGCTTCCCTGTCAGGATTTTAGGGATCTGCTGCACCCTTGGCCACGTCCCAAGCTACTGGCTACACCCCTGGTCTACCTGGTAGCCCTGGCCACGCCCATACCCACACCCCTGCCTCTCCAGCCAAGGTTGGGAAGCAGCACCCGGACCGTGTGGTGGAGACCAGCACCCTGTCCAGCGTCCCGCCCCCGGACATCACCTACACCCTGGCCCTACCCTCGGACAATGGGGTGCTGTCTGCCCTGCAGCTGGAGGCCATCACCTACGCCTGCCAGGTGACTGGCACGCCCCGCCCCATCCTCTCCACGCCTCCTTGGGAGGCCCCTGGGGCAGGGCACAGGGCCATCAGCACCCCCAGGCCCTGACCACCACCCTCTGCCCTCCTGGCAGCAACACGAGGTCCTGCTCCCCAGCGGGCAGCGGGCGGGCTTCCTCATCGGCGATGGGGCCGGCGTGGGCAAGGGCCGCACAGTGGCTGGTGTCATCCTGGAGAACTACCTTCGTGGCAGGAAGAAGGCCCTGTGGTGAGTGCCCTGCCCTGGGGGGGCGGGAGGGGCAGGGGAGGTTTGGCCTGACGTCCTGGACCCCCAGGTTCAGCGTCTCCAACGACCTCAAGTACGACGCAGAGCGTGACCTGCGGGACATCGAGGCCCCCAGCATCCCGGTGCATGCGCTCAGCAAGGTGGGTGGCCTGTGCGGCTGGGCCAGCAGACTCCGTGGGCATATGGGGACCAAATGAGGAAACTGAGACCCTGGGAGGGCCAGGGCTTGGCTGGAGACCCCACAAGCTGCCCCTAAATCCCCACAACTGCTCCTGTGTCCCCAGATCAAATACGGCGACAACACTACCTCAGAGGGCGTCCTCTTCGCCACCTACTCCGCCCTGATCGGGGAGAGCCAGGCAGGCGGGCAGCACCGCACGCGCCTCCGGCAGATCCTCGACTGGTGTGGGGAGGGCTTTGAAGGCGTCGTATCCTGCCGGGTGTTGTGGGGGTGGGGTGGTGGGGTGGCAGGGGACGGGCCAGAGCAGGGCCCGGATGGGGTGGGCAGGGGGCCATTCTTGAACATCCCCCTAACCCCTGCCGGATTCTAGCTAGAGGACCCTTGGGATTCAGGGATCCACCCAGGGGTGTCAGGGATACAGGCCCTCAGGGTCTCCCCACTGTGGCAGGAGATTTTATGTACGTGTGTATATATGAATGAACAAACAAAGGACAAGGTCTTGCCCTGTCACCCAGGCTGGAGTGCAGTGGTATCATTACACTCACTGCAGCCTCCAACTGTTGGCCTCAAGCGATCCTCTTGCCTCAGCCTCCCGAGCAGCTGGGACTGCAGGGGTGAGCCACCGCACCTGGCCGCAAAGCTTTTACATAACCACGTCTTCTGTTCTACAAAACTGTAGAGAAACTGGAAAGCATGAGAAAGTGTCACCAAGAGCCCGTACCATGTCCCTTCCCAGGGAACCATCCGTGCCCCCGTGTTAGCTCTTCCTTGTTTCATCACTCAGGGAGCATGGAGTATGTTCCGCCAGCAGAACCCACAAAGCACCCCGTCCTCAGTCTCCCTGCAGCCTCTCCCCTGCCCCAGGGGCCCCAGGTGGGAGCCGCCCTCAGAGCCTGCCCTGAGTGTCTCTGCACAGTTGCCTGCAGAGAGCCTCCTGGGGCCCTGTCCTGGGTGCCAGGTCACCTGCTGTCCAGCAGAAGCAGGCTCTGGGACCTCTCCCCCTTGGGGCACCCTGGGACCCCAAGCTCTCCACTGTAGAGTTGAGGGCAGAATAGCCTCTCTCCATGGGGTGGAGGCCTGTGTGCCGTGGGGTCCACATACAGCGTTTGCGCCCTCATGCCCCAGCACGGGCTCCCTGTGGAGTTTTTCTCCCTGCTTTCCACGCACATCCCTGCAGGCACTGGGCCGTCACTGTGTGTCAGCGCCCACCCGCCTGTGTTCCTGTTTTGGGGGCACGTTCAATCTGCAGCCCACCGGCTTATAAATATCCCCATTCCAGGCTCAGATAAGAGGAAGGGCTTTGGCCCATGTCGTCCACTCTGTGCACGGGAGTGGCAGTCGTGCCTTTGCTGTTCCAGGAAGCACTTGAGTACAGAACAATTCAGGTTTGTCAAAGGAAGGAACACAGGGTTGCTGGGGCGTCCTCTGCACCCGGTGGCACCTCCATGCAACATCACACAGAAAATAACAACACTGGCCAGGCGAGGTGGCTCACGCCTGTAATCCTAGCACCCTGGGAGGCTGAGGCGGGCGGATCGCTCAAGGTCTGGAGTTCGAAACCAGCCTGAGAAAGAGCAAGACCCTGTCTCTACTAAAAATAGAAATTAATTGGCCAACTAAAAATATATGGAAAAAATTAGCCAGGCATGGTGGCTCGTGCCTGTAGTCCCAGCTACTCAGGTTGCTGAGGCAGGAGGATCGCTTGAGTCTAGGAGTTTGAGGTTGCTCTGAGCTAGGTTGATGCCATGGCACTCTAGCCCGGGCAACAGAGTAAGACTCTGACTCAAAAAAAAGAAAGAAAGAAAATAACAACATTAAATCATGCCCTTGATGAGCTGTGTGCTTGGCAGCAAATCCAGGCGTTTAACTTGTATCCTGCCCTTTTCCCTCTGTCAATCCTTTGCATGTGTGTGCTTTCCTGAAACTTGCTTTCTTCCTCCTCAAAATACTAAGGAGAGGGCCAGATGCAGTGGGTTACGCCTCCTAGCACTTTGGGAGGCTGAGGCAGGAGGATCACTGGAGCCCAAGAGTTGGAGGCTGCAGCGAGCTGTGATGACGCCACTGCACTCCAGCCTGGGTGACAGAGCGAGACCCTATCTCTAAAAAAAACTAATACTAAGGAGAATTTTTTCTTCAATATCACTTTTTAACCGTTGGCACTTGCTTTTTTCTTGATTCCTTTATTCTACTCGGGATTTTATTTTTTAAATACCCCAGATTTTACAAAGCGCGGCAGTAGAATAAAAAACTGGAGTTTCTTTTCATACAAACTTATTTATTTGGATTTTTTTATATGTCAAATTATTGATACATTCAAAGAGTAATTTTAATCTCTGTAATTTTTGCTAACCGTGTCGAGTCACGCTGGACATCCAAGTGCAAAGAGTTAATAAGGGATCACTGCAGATTCAGATGTAGAATATGAAATGAAACAAAGATCCCAGGTACCCTTCACATATCTCGCCCCCACAGGCCTTAAGGGGACAGTGAGGCGCTATCGAGGTCACGGAGACAGCCCACCTGTCCTCGCCAGGGGCCTGCTGGGCATGCACGTCTGTGTCCGCAGGCCTCTGCAGTCTGCATGGAGCCTTGCCGTGCCAGATGCCCTCGGCCCATGCCTCACAGAGTCTCTGTCGCTGAAGAGCATTTGCCCCCAGCCAGGAAGATGGAGTTCCCCGTGGTCAGGGCCTGGACCCCTGGAGTTACCCACCATCCTTCCAGAACAGTCCTTAACCCATGCCCGCCCCAGATCATTTTTGACGAGTGCCACAAAGCCAAGAACGCCAGCTCCACCAAGATGGGCAAGGCCGTGCTGGACCTGCAGAATAAGCTGCCCCTGGCCCGGGTGGTCTACGCCAGCGCCACAGGTGGAGGACCGTGGGGCAGAGCCTGGGCGGGCGGCCTGATCGCAGCTGGGCCATCCATTAGCGGTGTCACCTTGGTGCACGTCCCGTGTGCGGTGCAGGGCCTTCTGTCTGCACCCTGCTACCCCTTGGGGGCTGGGACACTTCTTGGCGTGGTCCAAAGGTGGCTGGCTACCCCCAGGCCAGTGGTACCTGGCCCGGGAGCATCAGGCCCCTTACCTGGCCCTTGGGTCATCCCGAGCTGACTGCTGACTGCTGCTTCCACACCCACACCCAGGTGCCTCCGAGCCCCGGAACATGATCTACATGAGCCGCCTGGGCATCTGGGGTGAGGGCACGCCCTTCCGGACCTTTGAGGACTTCCTGCACGCCATTGAGAAGAGGTGAGTACCCTTTGCCACCCAGGCTCTGGGCCAGTGGAGGTGTGTGTCCCCTCCATCTGCACCCTGAGGGGTGTTGAAATGAGTCACATCTTCCTCCTCTCAATGCTTCCTGTCCCTCTCAAGGAAACCAGCGCCTTCCTGAGTCCCATAGCTCCCTGCAGCCTTTCCCGCCCTGCCAGCCCTGGCTAGGATCTGTGGCCACAGGGCCTTTGCACATGCCATCTCTGCCCTCTCTGCATCTGGCTCGCCCTCCAGTGTCAGCCCCTCCCTTGAGTCACTCCATCTGTCAGTGGGACCCAGTGCCTGGTGAGACCTGATAGGTGCTCAGGTAGCCTGTGTCCATCCTCAGGGGCGTGGGCGCCATGGAAATCGTGGCCATGGACATGAAAGTCAGCGGCATGTACATCGCGCGCCAGCTTAGCTTCTCCGGCGTCACCTTCCGCATCGAGGAGATCCCATTGCACCCAGACTTTGAGCGCGTCTACAACTGCGCGGCCTTGCTGGTGAGCCTGGCGTCCCTGTGGGCACAGGCAGTCAGGGCCTCTGACCCTGGGTCTCTCTCATGCTCAGATTTATGCCCCTGGCCTTGCAGTGTTTTGTCCTTAAAGATGCTACAGGCATTTGTCAGGTGACAGAACCCCATCCTGCCATGGCCTCTGTCGGGCACCCAGCATCTTGATTCTGTTCCAAGCCAGAGTTTTCACGTGGCTGTGATTACATGGACTATACCCCTACCGCCCCTTCCCGTGATTCCCAAGTACGTTGCTCCCAGACCATGGCCTGGACTCGTGGATGCTTTCAGGGTGGACAATATTGTGTGGCCCGGCTGTTCCTCTGCATTTGGAAGGTCCCTATTTTCTCACCCTTACACCAGACAGTACCAGCCTGTGCATTAGATATTCTTTAGGTCAGACATCTGGGGTCTTCACCAGCATGTGGACACTGGGGCCGATTATCCTCTGGGGAGGGGCCATCCTGGGCACTGCAGATGCTGAGCAGTGTCCCTGGCCTCCACCCACCCCATGCCAGGAGCTCCTCACAATGTGACAACCACAGATGTCCCCAGACATTTTCTGGAGTGACTGCTCACAGAAGGCAGACGCTGCAAAGGTTCCGTCTTTTTCTGGAAGAGCTGTGCCCTGTCCTGCCCGTGCTGTGTGCGTCTGTGCCGTTTCCACCACAGCTTGGCCAGCACTACATGTTTTGGTTTTTTAATGTTTTCACCAGGATTACATGTTTTGGTTTTTAAGCGTTTTTGCTATACAGGTATAGGCAGTCCCTTCCCCATCTCCCCAGCCCCCAATTTCACCAGAGATGGGAGTCCTGTGCCAGGGACTGGCGGCAGGTGGGCCTGGGCTCTGGGCAGCGAGCCAGAGCAGCGGGCTCAGACGAGTGTGTCCTCGCAGTGGGCCGAGGCCCTGGGCGTGTTCCAGCAGGCGGCTGACTGGATTGGCCTGGAGTCACGCAAGTCCCTGTGGGGCCAGTTCTGGTCGGCCCACCAGCGCTTCTTCAAGTACCTGTGTATCGCCGCCAAGGTGGGTCGGCTGGTGGAGCTGGCTAAACAGGAGCTGGCTCAAAACAAGGTGAGTGGGTGGGTTCTTCGCGGGCTGAGGGTGGCATGGGCTGTACCCAGGTCCCTGGTATCCCCAGAGTGATGATGGGATCCAGACCCTGGCATCTGCCTTACAATCCTACAAGCCTACCCTTGGCAGAGTATCGGGAGTGCTGGAGCCCAGGCAGTGGCCACAGGGCATGCAGGCGGGCTGACCTTCCAGGGCCAGGAATTGGCCATTCCCCCTACCCTGTCCCTGTGTCTGGATGGGCCAGCGGCCCCTTCTGGGGGAGAAGAGTGAGCACGTGGCACAGAGTGTTGAGGATGGTGGTCACCTGAGGCCCAGAAGCTTCCAGACCCATGGGCAATGGCTACTGCAGGGCAGTGGCTCAGAGCCCCCCTCCTGTCCCATAGTGCGTGGTCATCGGGCTGCAGTCCACAGGCGAGGCGCGGACCCGAGAGGTGCTGGGGGAGAACGATGGGCACTTGGACTGCTTCGTCTCAGCCGCCGAGTGAGTGTCTGGGGAGGACTGTGGCTGCGCCAAGGGCCGCACTGCGACAGGGCAGGTGCTCCAAGGCTGCCCACCAGCCAGGCCCTAGCCTCCACCCCCGCAGGGTTGGGTAGGGGAGCCCGGTGGGCTTTGCTCCAACGCCACCCTCAGCCCTCGCAGGCACCGCAGGTGCTGGCAGGGGGTCTCCCAGGATCTCAGAGGAGGCTTCGGGGCACCTGAGCCATTTCAGCAAGGACTCCCACATTTCAGGGGCCAGCCTCCTGGCTCCCTGATGCACTGGCCTCTTCTGGGGTTGTATACACCCCTGCTCGCCTCAGGAGGGTCCCTCCTAGGTCCTGTTCAGTGCCCAGGGCTGCCCCAGCGCCTGGCATCGCTTCACCAGGAAGCCCAGCTCCTCCCTCACCGCACCCCAAGCAGTCCTGGGATCCCCCTTCCCTCGGAGGCAGTCAGCCAGGCTCCCGTACCCCGCCTGCCTCTCCGAGCCCTGCCACGCGACCCTGCGCCCAGGCCCAGCCCTGGACCCCCAGCAGGGCCCTAGGGGCTGCAAACTCCCACACCCCACAGAGCAAATCTGCACATGGCCTCCCTGCTGAGGCCTGACTGTCCCCGTAGGAGAATAAACTCCACTTCTCACTTTCAGAGGCGTCTTTCTGTCACTAATTCAGAAGCACTTTCCCTCAACCAAAAGGAAGCGGGACAGAGGAGTGGGCAGTAAGCGAAAACGTAAGCGCCCCTACCCGCCCCCCACCCTGCACCTCCGCTTTTGCAGCACTGCCAGGCTGGTGGGCTGGTCACTCCCTGCTGCCCCCACCCCACAACCACTCTGGGATTCTGTCCCTGCTCAGGTCTGACCTTGCCAGATAGGCTCCTGACTCCACTGCCAGTTACGGGGTCTCCAGGGGGACCCAGTGGGCAGGGCCAGCCCCATTCCTGCCTCCCAAAGTCCCCTTCCTGTCCAGGAGCCCTCAGGGAAGAGTAAACCAGGACAGCCTGCTTGGCTGAGCGTCTGAGGGAGGATAGGCACAAGGTCCTGAGAGAGAAGCCTAAGTTGGTGGCCACTTCTAGACCTCACTGCCCCCCACACACCCTGGCCAGGTGAGACAGACCCAGGCCAGGTCCTGGAAGCCTTTCTCCCATAATTACCCCTGGTGCTGCAGGTGGGTAAAGCTCAGAGAGGCCAAATAACTCACCTAGGGTCACACAGCCAGGCGTAAGGGTACACAGCTAGGTCCTGCTTAGGGCTGTCCAGCTGTGGTCCCGATCACCCACTCCCACTGCCTCCTTTCCATTGCCAGGCCTCCAGGGCAGCCTGTGTGGTGGCAGCATCACATACGGCCCCTGGACCACCGTCCCGTCTAGGGGGTCTGGGCATGCCCTCTGGCAACAGCAGTATCCCCAGTGATGCCCCAGTGCTGCCTCATGAGGTGTGGTATGGCCTCCCCAGGGGCCACAAGTAAAAACAGCCACATCCCAGACTGGAAGGACATGGGACGTGGGTTTGTTAAACTGCTTCTTGGGTCAGTTTAACAGAAGAAGACCCAGGGGAACAGTAGAAAGCCACCTGCACAGACATCCACCACGGTGGCATTTGCGCCAGATGGGCAGTTGTACATGGACGGGGTCTCCCCAGAAAGCCTCTTTCTCATTAGGGAGTCACAGCCGCCTTCCCCACTAGGACCTGCTGGCTTCTCTCTGCCCAGCTGCCTGGGCTCAGCCTGCTCCACCCGCTCCTCCGCCCCGCCGCACGCTGGCACTCGGTGACCCCAGCTCCTCCCCTGCAGGGCGGCCACGGGGACGTGGGGCCAAGGCCTCCAGGCTGGCATGCGAGGCAGCAGGTGTGATCCGCATCAGTGATGACAGCAGCACCGAGTCGGATGCTGGCCTGGACAGCGACTTCAACTCTTCCCCAGAGTCCCTGGTGGACGATGATGTCGTCATTGTGGACACCATCGGGCTCCCCACGGACGACCGAGGTGTGGGCTCAGCCCAAGTCGGGCAGCGTCTGGCGGGTCAGGGTCCAGCCCTCCCCACTCCCGGTGGCCATCCTCTGCCTCCTGGCGACTGACAGCCCAAGTGGAGACCTTCATGCAGTCAGGCCTGACCTCAGTGCTTTGCCCACTTGAGGGGCAGCTGCTGCTGTCATGCACACCGTACAGGTGGGGAAACTGAGGCTCCGAGAGGGGAGGTCAGGGCTTCACTGCTGGCCAGAAGCAGAGCCGGGCAGTCACACCCTGACCTGGACTGGGAAGGAGGCTCAGTCTCGCTCCCAGCTGGTCTCAGGGGGTCCCATGCACTCGGCGGCCCCTCGGGCTGAGCCAATCCTTATGGGACTGTCAGGCCCTGACACCCCTCCGGGTCCCCCAGGGCCTCTGTGCCTGTCACAGAGGGACCTGCACGGCCCAGGCATCCTGGAGCGGGTTGAGCGGCTGAAGCAGGACCTGCTGGCCAAGGTGCGGCTGCTGGGCCGGGATCTGCCACACAACACGCTGGACAAACTCATCGATGGCCTGGGCGGTCCCGCGCAGGTGGCCGAGGTGAGGGGCGGGGCTGGGAGTGTGTAACGGAGTGGGCGGGGCCCACGGAGTGTAGATGGGATGGGCGGGGCCTCACCTGGTTGTAGGCGGCTCTGGCGGCCCCTGCTGGTCACACGGCGTCACCGCTCCCCCGCCCCCTCCAAGGAGGGAAGCAGGGCCCTGGCACCTGTCTTTAGCTAGGCCCAAGAGGCTGGGGCTGCCCGTCGTGGGCATCCGTCCCCCAGCCCTGCCAAGCCCCCAGATTCGCCCAGACCCGTCCCACGGGCGCCCAGGGCCAGGACTCCTAGCGTTCTTCCCGGTCTGCTTCCCATCTCCGCTCCTTGTGTCTTCCCCCAGGGGTCTTCCTGGTGCTGCCTCAGGGCCACTTGGGCACCAGGTGACTGGTAATGAAAATTAGACTTTAGCCCTTGTGCAGATTCCTGCGCGGCCGTCTAGCACCAAGTCAGAGGCTGCATCCTGGCCACAGATGTGGGAGTCTCAGGGTTCACGGTGGGGAGATGGGGGAGTCTGAGCCATGGGGTGCCCAGGCCCCTGTCCCACGCTGCTGACAGCCTGTCCCTTCGCTCCCGGCCACTGCCACAGATGACCGGCAGGAAGGGCCGCATCGTGTCCAGGCCGGACGGGACGGTGGCCTTCGAGTCGCGAGCGGAGCAGGGCCTGTCCATCGACCACGTGAATCTCAGGGAGAAGCAGCGCTTCATGAGCGGCGAGAAGGTGCGGGGACTGGGAGGTCCGGAGCCCCGCTGTGCGCCCTGTGTGGGATGGGAGGAGTCACAGAGGGCCCCAGAGGCAGCCAGCGACTGCAGGCATCCCAGTCCTCAGCGAGTGTGTGTGTGCAAGCCTCTCTGGCCTCCCTTGTCCCCCTCATGACACAGAGCTGGGGGCTGGCAGGGCAGCACGGGGCCTGTGCACCAACCCTGTCCCTGCCTGCTCCCGTCCCCCCAGCTCGTGGCCATCATCTCGGAGGCCTCCAGCTCGGGCGTGTCCCTCCAAGCTGACCGCCGCGTCCAGAACCAGCGGCGCCGTGTGCACATAACGCTGGAGCTGCCCTGGAGCGCAGACCGGGCCATCCAGCAGTTCGGTGAGGCCGCCCCACCACCGGTGCCTAGCCCCACCAGCCCCACTCCAGGCTGGCCCCTCCCCACCCCACTAGCTCCACCCCTAGGGCAGGCCCTGAGAGCCCCCCTTCTTCCTCCAGGTCGTACCCACCGCTCCAACCAGGTCTCAGCGCCCGAATATATCTTCCTCATCTCCGAACTGGCCGGGGAGCGCCGGTTTGCCTCCATCGTGGCCAAGCGCCTCGAGAGCCTGGTGAGCTGAGCGGGCAGGTGGGTGGGGTGGGCCAAAAAGGCCCCCTAATGCCTGGAGACCCCCAAGACCTGGAGATGGCATGCCAATGGCCTCCCCCACCCACCTGCAGGGTGCCCTGACCCACGGAGACCGCCGGGCCACTGAGTCTAGAGACCTGAGCAAGTACAATTTTGAGAACAAGGTATGGGGCAGGGGCGGTGGTACCGGGGAAGGCTGGCCTCGGACCTGGGCAGCTGCCCCTCACTCACGACCCCCTGCTCCCCAGTACGGCATCCGGGCCCTCCACTGCGTCCTCACCACCATCCTGAGCCAGACGGAGAACAAGGTGCCCTTGCCCCGGGACTACCCAGGGGGAGTTGCCACCTTTTTCCAGGGTGAGTTGGGAGATGAGTTGGGGCCAGGCTGGGTCCTCCTGGCAGAGATGGGGTTGTGGGGACATTGGGGGCAGGGCAGCAGGTTGCAGAGCAGTTGGGGGGCTGGGCTTTTACAGGCTGGTTTTGTTTTGAGAGACCCCTCCCCACACGTTCATGGGAGGGGCAAAGGGAGCCAGCGTGGTACCCCGACCAGCCCAGTGGGTGTCCAGAGGAGCTGAAGGGCAAGGGGTCTGGGTTTGCTCCCAAAAAGGTACTGTTATCTTAACTCCCGTAAGTCACAGGGAAGGAAGGAAAGGAGGCTCAGTTCACTGTCTGGGCCGCAGGCTGTTAAGGCTCCCACCCCACCCCCCCAGAAGCTGCTAGTCTGGGGTTCGAGCATCACAGCCCCCTCTGGAGCCCCCAGTGGAAGTTCCACACCCTGGTGCAGAGCCAGGGGCTGGGAGGGAGGACAGGAGGGAGGACTGCATGTGAGGTCCCCCTTCCCGCAGACATGAAGCAGGGCCTGCTGTCGGTCGGCATCGGCGGGCGGGAGTCCCGGTCAGGCTGCCTGGACGTAGAGAAGGGTGAGTCCCTCTTGTGCTGAGGCAGAGGCACCTCCTGGTGGTGTGACCATTTACTATTGGGAGCGGGCTGGGGGCTCCTGGCGTGGCGTGGCCTGACGTGTTGTCTTCTCCCCCCTAGACTGCTCCATTACCAAGTTCCTGAACCGCATCCTGGGGCTGGAGGTGCACAAGCAGAACGCGCTGTTCCAGTACTTCTCTGACACTTTCGACCACCTCATCGAGGCAGACAAGAAGGAGGGCAAATACGACATGGGAATTTTGGGTGAGCCCACACAGCCATGGGTGGGAGGGGAAGCACCCATGAAGCAGCCGAGGCTAGGGGGCTGGCACTGGGGCAGGCTCTCTTGTGACTGGAGCAGCTGCTCTGAGGGTCACTGCTGGGGTGTACCCCAGCCCACAAAATCGAGATGGTCCCTCACCAAGCCCAGAACCTGGACTGTACCAAGCTACACCCAGGCTGGCCCACCCCATCCACAAGTACCTGCCACACACCCAGGGAGGGAGGAGCTCCTGCTGTGCCCCGCCCCCAGGTTCTCACCCCACTCACCACTGCCTCCCCCCAGACCTGGCTCCTGGCATTGACGAGATCTACGAGGAGAGCCAGCAGGTGTTCCTGGCCCCTGGGCACCCGCAGGACGGGCAGGTGGTCTTTTACAAGGTGAGCAGCAAGCCCCCCCACCCTCAGCCCCTACCCCAGGGCCCGCGGCGCTAATGCCCTGACGTGCCATGGCAGATCAGCGTGGACAGAGGCCTGAAGTGGGAGGAGGCATTCGCCAAGTCACTGGAGCTGACCGGTCCCTATGATGGCTTCTACCTCTCGTACAAGGTGGGTGGCTGTCTGTGATCCCACAGTGCCTGGGCCTCTGCACTCGAGGCAGGGCCAGAGGCGTGGTGAGGGTGTCAGTCCTGCCATGCTACCCCTGGAGTCTCCACCTGTGGGGACAGGGGGAGCCAGCAAGTTGGGGAGACTATGGGGACAACTGACCTCACCTGGCCCCTTCCCCAGGTTCGAGGCAATAAGCCCAGCTGCCTCTTGGCCGAGCAGAACCGTGGCAAGCACTTTACCGTGTACAAGCCCAACATCGGCCGGCAGAGCCAGCTGGAGACGTTGGACAGCCTGTGCCGCAAGTTCCACCGGGTAGGGGCTGGGATGGCCAGGTGGGGCAGACCTCCTGGGACAGTGGCCTCTGGTTCTGGGCCTCCAGCCCTCCCCTCCCTGCGGGGCCAGAGCCCAGCTCACCAGTTTCCCAGTTGTGCAGCCTCTGGCCAGAGGCCACCACAGGGAGTGGTGGCCATGCGGAGCCTGATGGGGCCTTGTGTCCCTAGGTTACTGCGGAGGCAGCCAAGGAGCACTGGGAGAGTAACTACGTCTTGTCGCTCACGCACTGCAGCCACACCGCGTGGTGAGGGCCCCACGGCACCTGGGCACGGGGGTGCATGGGGGAGCAGGGGCCCCAGGACCCGTCTGAGCTGCCCATCTGGCCCATGCAGGAACCGGCACTGCCGGCTGGTGCAGGAGGGCAAGGACTGCGTGCAGGGCCTGCGGCTGCGGCACCACTACATGCTGTGCGGGGCGCTGCTGCACGTGTGGGGCCGCATTGCCGCCGTCATGGCTGACGTCAGCAGCAGCAGCTACTTGCAGATTGTGCGTCTCAAGACCAAGGACAAGAAGAAGCAAGTGGGTGAGTGGGTTGCGGAGGGGGCGCGCCAGGCACCCCAGGGCACACCCTGACCCTTGACCCCATGTCGGCCCTGTCCCCGCCCCCAGGCATCAAGATCCCCGAGGGCTGCGTGCACCGCGTGCTGCAGGAGCTGCAGTTGATGGATGCCGATGTCAAGCGCAAGGTGCGGGGCCAGGGCTTCCCTGCGCCACCCAACCTGTGTCCACTTGCGCTGCCCTGTGGGCCGGGCGAGGTCCTGGACCTCACCTACAGCCCGCCCGCCGAGGCCTTCCCGCCTCCCTCACACTTCGCCTTTCCCCCGCCTCTGACCTTGGACCCCAGTCCCGGGCTGTTGCTGGGCACCCCCGACGGCCCTGCCGACCCTGCAGCTCTTGCACACCAGGGCTGCGACATCAACTTCAAGGAGGTGCTGGAGGACATGCTTCGTTCCCTGAATGCGGGCCAGCCTGCCGAGGCCCAGGGCCCGCTGGGGGACGCTGCCGGCGTGGCCGGGGCTGGGGGCCCCGAAAGGCGGAGTGTCATCCAGTTCAGCCCACCTTTCCCGGGCTCCTAGGCTGGGCGTCCTCTCCAGACTTACCTTTATTTATCTGTAATGTGCCCACCTCCCAGGGACAGTTCTCTACCATGGCCAGCAGGGCCAAGGCCCCCTGACAACTGCTCAGAGCCCGAGGCCTCGCTGCAGTGCCTTCCCTGCCCGGACCAGCCCTGGAAGGTCTGGTGGGGCCGACGTGTAGATGCTGCCGGCCCTGGGCCCTCACGCCCTACCTGGGAATGGCTGCTGTGTGCTGGCCCCACTCAGGATGCCTAGGGGCTGGGCCCTCTCTGTGCCTCTCCTTTCTGCCCCCCAGGAATGGGCAGGGGGCTCTGGGCCCCAGCTCTACTCCACCCACCTACAAGGGATGGCGGCCAGGCCCCAGCCTCTGAAATCCGTAACTGGGTGGTCCCAAGAGCTAGAAACTCAGGAAACCCCAGGTGCTCAGGGCCCCACCTTCTGGGGGGCCTCTGTGGGGCAGACCCCCATTAATATATGCAATTCCTCCTCCCCCACCCCTCTCTCTGCTCCCTAAATTATTGCCTGTTCACCTCTCCAGGTCTTCGGAATCTGCCAGAGGAGCTGGTGGGGTGGGCAGCCCTTTGGTTTCTACATGTATTTATAATGAATTCTAATGTGTATATATATGTAAAGAGATCTTTTTTAAATATATGTGCCTTTTACCTACTTCCCACATTGTCTCCTTCTCTGGCCTGCTTGGGGGAACAGGAAGACAGGAAGGGTGGGGACCGAAGCCTATGGAGTTCCCCCTACAGGTTCTCTTGTTACAAGAGCTCACTGCAGCCGGAGAGGTAGCTCTCGCCTGTAATCCTAGCACTCTGGAAGGCCCAGGCGGGAGGATTGCTTGAGCTCAGGAATTCGAGACCAGCCTAAGCAAGAGCAAAACCCTGTCTCTACTAAAAATAGAAATTGGCCAACTAAAAATATAGAGAAAAAATTAGGCAGGCATGGTGGCGCATGCCTGTAATCCCAGCTACTCAGGAGACTGAGGCAGAAGGATTGCTTGAGCCCAGGAATTTGAGGTTGCCATGAGGTAGGCTGACACCATGGCACTCCAGCCCAGGCGACAGAGCGAGACTATCTCAAGAAAAAAAAAAAAGAGCTCATTGCCTCCCCCACCAGGCTCTGTGGGGATGAGGTGAGGGCTCCAGGCTGGGGGGGACAGACCCTACCCTACTCTAGTGTCTGGGCAGCCATCTATGAATTGTCCATGCCAGGGCCTAGGACCCTCGTGGTGGCACTCTGGGACCAACTCTATAGACGAACACCCCTTGGCAGGCTTGTTGGCTCCTTCCTGCTGCAGGCAGGGAGCCTGTGCCCTTCCAGGAGGGACTCTGGAGACAGCCACCCCCAGCCTGCTCTGCGTCCACAGTCCACACACTCTGGGCCTAACCTTGTCCACACCACCAAGGCAGGCTGTGGAGCAGCCTCCCTCAACCTGGGATTCCACCCCCTGGGGAGGACAGAGGCCCTGCAAGCCCCAAATAGCTGCTAGCTGCTGCCTCCCTACCTCCAGGGAGGTAAGTAAGGCCCTGGGCCAGGAAGAGTAACCACCAGAGAATTATCTCCTCTAGGAATCAGCCCTGCCCACACCCCCAGCAGCCCTGGCCCAGAGGGTGGGGCTGTGGCGATTAGGAGCTTTAGCCCCAGCCCAGACAGTGCAGATTAGCTCCAGGGCCAGGTGCAGGCCTCTCAACCCCCAAGGGAACACACCCCCATCCCTCCCTGCACCAGCGAGACCTGGGGCAAAAGGGCTGTCCCCAGACAGGATGACCCAGTAGGCCCATTTCTTTGTTTTATTCTCACAAGGCAGCCAAGAGAGGGGCACCGAGCGAGCCCAGCAGGGCTACGGGACCTTCCTCCGGCGGTTGCACGCCGGGTTCTCGGGTCTGCCCCACCCACAGTAGGTTTATAGGCAGACCGTCATGGGTGCCGGGTGGAAGGTTCCGGGGGCGCAGGCAGGGGGCTCGGGCGGGGGCACGCACTTGTGGAGCTAGAGATAGCAGGGCAGGTCCTTCTCTATCACCTGTTGGAAAGGAGCGGGTTAGGATCAGCCTCTCCCTGCGCCCCCCCCCCTCAGAGGGCTCCCCAAAGAAGCACCTACCAGGGGCTCCTCCATGGGACCATACCGCTTCACCACGCAGCCGTTCTTGTCAATGAGGAACTGTAGGAGGGACAGCATTGGTCCCCTGGGATGGGGGAGACCCTAGCAAGGGGCTGGGGCTGCCCTCCCCACCTGCTGCCCCTGGAGGCCCCTATGCTGTGGGTGAGGGGCACCCAGTGGCACCCTGAGACTCATTCTGGAGCTGGCCTGCTCGTAGCCCTGGCCCCTTCCCTCCCCCACCCCCAAACACACCCCCCGTACCTTGGTGAAGTTCCACTTGATGGCACTACAAAAAAAAAAACGCAAAGATGTCAGGAATCCCCAAAAGCTGCCCCCCACACCCCCACCCCAGGAGGGTCACTCACTTTCCCAGGATGCCCCTGCCCTTGGGCTGGACTTTCATCCACTTCCACAGCGGGTGGGCGTCATCCCCGTTCACACAGATCTTGCTGTACATATCGAATTTGACGTTATAGCCGGCAGCGAACTCTTTGATCTCTGCGTTAGATCCTGGCTCCTGCGGTGCCCACACGTGTGCACGTGAGTGGGAAGGGGCCTGCACACCTGCTCAGAGACCCTCTCCTCCCTGTCCCCTCCTTCACCCGCCCTGGCCTTGCGGGGGCCACGCACCTGCCTCCCAAACTGGTTGCAGGGGAAGGCCAGGATCCGTAAACCGCACTCAGCATATCGGGCGTGCAGGTCGACGAGCTGAGTATAGTTTACGTCGGTTTTGCCTCATTGCGAGGCCACGTTGGTGACGATGCACACGTAGCCCCTGCAGGAGGTCCAGTGGTAAGCGGAGGTCAAGGTTAGGGTTAGTCCCCTCCCAGCCCCAACCCTGCACATCCGCTGACTGGGCAGGAACCCACCGGTACTTGTCCAGGCAAACCATGTTCCCATCGATGTCCTTGGCTGCAAACTCGTGCATGGAGCGCGCACAGCGCCAGTCGTCGCGGGAGGCGCACTGCAAGGCAAGGGCCGAGCAGCGGAGCTCAGGGGGGGAGCCCGCGGCCACCGGGCCCACTCACCAGCCCGGGGACCCCAGGTGAGAAAGCGATCCTGGGCGGGTCAGCGCCAAGGAAGCCGGGGCCCTGGGGCTCATAAAAGGGGACTGCTCTGTGCACGCCCCCTGGCGCCTCTGGGCCCATTTTACCGGAGACCTTGAGGCGGGGAGAACTCGGGACCCTGCGAGGTGCTATAGCGGGTGTGGGGGCCCCGCGCGCACCGGGTCCTGGCACTCGGCCGTGGAGACGGCCCGCCTCGGGCTGCAGGGACAGGGCTCCTTCCGCCGGCGGCGCGGTCTCTTGCGCAGGCACGCCGGGGCCTTCCGCCGCCGAGGGCCTCGGCGCTGCCGGCCGCCCGGGCTGTGGGGCCGCTGCCTGCGGCGCCCCGGGGAGCCCGCGCCCGCGCGGCCCATGCCCGCCCCTCTTCGCCTGGCCTGGGCCCACGGAGGCCGCACTCCGGGACAAAAGGCCCGTAGTCAGGGCGCCGGGGACGGGCGACTGTGACGCCACCTCTGTGGGCCCCGGGGGCGGGGGCGGAGCAGCGCCGCCCGGGGCGCGTGACCCCGGGTTTTCAGCCCATAGTGCGCCCTGTCTCACCCCCCAAGCTAAGGCGCCCACCCCGCTGTCCCGGCACAGTAGCCCCAGCTTGGCCCGGGGACACCCAGCCGGGCCCCCAACGTCCCAGTGCCCTGCCCCCGCCATCCCGGACACCGCGCCCCGACCCCCGCCGCCCGGACTCTGTCCCCGGCCGGGGCCCCGACCCCAGACCACTGGACATTAGCCCCGACCGGGCCCCGACCCCGGCCCCCTGGACATTGCCCCGCCCGGGCCCCGACCCCCACCCCGCCCCCAGCCCTGCGCCGACACCGCCCCGAGCGCGGTCACCGCCTCTGCCCCGGCCGGGGCGGGTGAGGGTAGGGGTGGGGGAGGGGGCGATGCGGCCGGACCCCCCCCCCGCCCAAGGTCACGGCGGCCCGAGGGCTCTGCGCGCCTCTGGGCGGGGCAGGGTCGCGCGCCAGGCTCAACGGCCCCTGGCCCAACCCGGAGCGCGGCGCCCACTCACCATGGTGCCGCCCAGGCCGGGTGCTGCCAGGGCCCCGCACAGCAGGGCCGGCTTCAGCAGGCGGTACAGGCGGCTGAAGCTCATAGCGGCGGCGGGGCCTGCGGGAGCCAGCGGCTCCTCCCCTCGCCGAGCCGACCAATGTACACGCGCCGGCGTGCCGTGCCTCCCCGCCCTCGGCCACGCCCACCAACGCTCCCATTGGTCTTCCGTGGACGCGCGCCGACTCCAGCCAATGGGAGGGCGGGAGGGGGCCGGGGCGGGGCCGGACTGCGGCGGGGGGGCTTATTGTTGTCGGTTACTGCGCATGCACGCCGGCTGGCGGGAGGCCGCGTCCACGTAGGCGGCGCGTTCCGAGGCTGCGGGCAGTTATCTGGGCGGTTGACCGCAGCGCGCAGGGATGACGGACAACGTGAAAAGACATCGGGGTTAGAGGGACTCGAACTCCTTGAAAAGCCACCGCAGCTGTTTGAAAATTGAGATTTGGTTTTTTAATGTAAATAAAACCAAAGTGAGTGGAGCCAAGTCCGCGCGTCCAGGGACCCCCGACCGTGGCCCCGAGTTCTGGGGCCTCCCCGCCTCCACCCCGTCCATGGCAAGGGCCGCTGTGGCCGCTCATGGGAGTGACATGTGGGTCCTGGGGCACTAGGACAGTTAACGGGCAGCCCAGGAGGCCGTTCTCTGTGGTCCTCCCGGATTGACAGGTGCGCCCGGCAGATGGCAGAAACCTGGGGTTCAATTTAGCCTCTGCCACCGCGGGGGATGCGAGAATGCTCCCTCGTGGCTCTGGTGTTCCCTCAGGGCTCAACCACTTGGTGCCAGAAATACACCCTCATTCTTGGGGCCTGAGTCAGGGCCCCCAGTTGACTGAGCCCCGCAGGCCATGGCTGGACTGTGACCCGTGGCCAGGCAGGTGTCCCAGCTGATCTCCTGGCTGACTGTCCAGTGGCGTCTCAGCAGAGGTGGCTGGAGCAGGGCTGCTGGGCTGGGCTCATTGGGGGGCACCTGTGAGACCCCAGACCCACCCCCAGGCCGGGCCAAGGGTGGGCAGGGGTGTCTCAGATGGACGAGTTTGGTGGCAAAAGCAAGGGAGTCGGGATCCTGGTGCCAAGTGGTCACATCCTTGGTCTTGCACAAGCCAGTTCAGCCCTGTCCCGAGGCCCAGTTGTCTGAGTGGCTTCTTGGCTGGCCTCCTCCATTGTCTCCTGGGGCCACCTCCCTTCTCAGGAAGCCCCTATAGCCCCATTTCCTCACCATCCTGGCAGTGCTGAGTGAAGCCACCACACTGGTCACTCTGTTTGCATGCCCTTACGCAAGCTCAGCTGCTTCCAGTTTTGCTGGAGTTGTTTTCCACACTGACGCACACATGTGCGCTGAAACGGCTGTTTATTTCAAGGTTGCCAGAAAAACAGCTCAGGGCCCCCACCTCGCCCGGGTTGTGATAAGAACAGAGTGGGGGCTTCAGTGGCCGAGCTTTGGGAAGGATTTGCGTCTGGGGTTTCACGGCTTCTCCCAGAGAGACCCCATCTTACAAATGGGGAAATGAAGTCTTGGGCCGGTGGAATCTCTCGAAACTTCAGCCGGGCTTCCCTGTGGTGGCAGAAGTTCCTGCGTGTCCCCTGGCGAGGAAGCTGTGCCATTCCAGAGCAGCCACCAGCTCCCAGAAGGACGGGGACAGGGCCTGTCCTGTGGCTTGGTTTCTTCTTTCTAAAAAAGTTCTTGAAATTGAGATAAAATGCACAGAATATAAAATTCATCATTTTAAAGTGTGCAATTTAGCGTTTTTAGTATATTCACAATGGTGTGCGACCATGACCCGTATCTCATTCCAGAACATTTTCATCACCTCAAAAGAAGCCCCGTCACTCTGTATCAGCAGTCACCCCCCACCCCTCCCCAGCCCCTGGTGACCACAAATCCACTTCCTGTCTCTGTGGCCCTGCCTGTTCTGGACATTTCATATAAACGGAGTCTCACACTGTGTCCTTCTATGTCTGGCGTCTCTCACTGAGCACGATGTCCCCAAGGTCCAGCCACGCTGTGGCCTCTGTCAGAGCCTCGTCCCTTGTTATGGCCGAGTGATGTTCCACGTGTGTATGGGCCACTTCATGTGTCCCCATCATCTGTGGATGGATGTTCCTGTTGTTTTCACCCTTTGGATTGCAATGCTGTGGGAGTTTTTGTGTGGGCGTGTTTTCATTCCCCTTGGGTGTTTACCCAGGAGTAGAATTGCTGGGTCATCTTATGTGTAACTGTTTGAGGATCCACCAGGCTGTTCCCCGCAGCAGGAGCTGCACCATCTTTCATCCCCACCCACACTGTATGGACAGTGGCCTGGCCTCTGGGTCTTGGCTCTGCCAGGCAGTACAGCATGGGGAGTGGAGGAGCAGGTGCAGCCCTGAGTCCTGGTGCTGGTGGCTGCGGCTGAGGAAACCCAGAGGCCACAGGGTCACCAACAGGACTCAGATCATTGGGGTGCTGAGGCCCGCTGGCTCCCCAGAGCCATCCCTCCTCTCTGTCCCCCCACCTCCTGCCTGACCATCCAGGCTGCCCCCCCCCCGCTGGGGCCTGGCCTCTCTCAATCAGCCCCTACCCCTGGGTTCCCCAGCACTCCTGGTTCATAACTGCATCAATCCCAACACACTTTCTCCCATCATAAAGTCCACTCCTAGCTGGGCGCGGTGGCTCATGCCTGTAATCCTAGCACTCTGGGAGGCCGAGGTGGGAGGATTGACTGAGGTCAGGAGTTCAAGACCAGCCTGAGCAAGAGCAAGATCCTGTCTCTTCTAAAAATAGAAAAAAATTAGCCAGGCATGGTGGCACATGCCTGTAGTCCTAGCTACCCGGGAGGCTGAGGCAGAAGAATCACTTGAGCCCAGAAGTTTGAGGTTGCTGTGGGCTAAGCTGATGCCATGGCACTCTAGTTCAGGCAAGAGAGTGAGACTCTGTCTCAAAAAAAAAGTAAAGTCCACTCCTGAGCCCTGCCCTCCTCTGGCATTGCCCTCTGCCCCACCCACACCCCGTGCTTCTAAGCCACATGTCCGATTCCTCTCCTCCCATAAACCAACACCCACCAGGCTTCTGTCCTCTTCCCTGAGTCTGATCTCTTCTTGGTCACAAGCAGTTTCTGCTTGGCTAATCCCCTGCTCCATCTTCAGGCCGACTTGGCAGTTTGGTAGCATTTGGCAGTTGCTCCCTCCCTTGGCCTCCAACACCTTCTTCACCTGGTTTCCAGGACACCTGGCAACCTCCCTCCCCTTATTCTATATAAGGAACAGTTATGCAACACCCGAACCAGGTGCTCTTCTGAGCACACCGCAGTGACGAGCCAGTCGCCCTGTGAAGTGGGTGCTGTTTTTGTCCCTGTACAAGGAGAGGGGAGGGAAGGGAGGGACACAGAGTTTGAGTCATGTGCCTGAGATCACACAGCCCAGACTAGACCTCACTCCAGGGTCTGTGCTGAGCCTCCCTTCCCCCTCAGAACGTCGGCCAGGCTGGGCTCAGGCCCCGGACTCTGCTCTGCCCAGGGACCTTGTCCAGCTCGGGGCTCTAATCTCCATCATGTGCCGACAACACCCACACATCTGTCTCCAAGACCTTGCCCTGAACTCCAGAATCCTATCCCAGCACCGCCACCATGTCTGCCACGGGGGTCCCCTGGGAGCCCCTCACATCCAAGAGCCCACTCTTGATCCGCCCCTGGCACCCCATATCTTCCCACTTATGGTGGGGACAGCTTTGTTCCCTCTGCTCCCCTCCACTCTCCCTGCTTTCTCATCCTTCCCGGGCCTTAAATCTGCAACCTTGTGGACTCTGCTTTCAGAACACAACACACGCAGGACCTGCCCCAGCTCTCCCATGCCCTAGGCAGAGCCACCCACCTCTGCCTAGAAGGTCTCCCCATCCCCCTCCCTGATTTCTTGCTTTTGCCTTGGATCCCAAGAGTCAGTTCCCAACACACCAGCTCCAAACATTGCAATGGCTGGGGGAAAAAAAACCCGAACTTACCACCTTGACTGGGAGGCCTTACCATTCTGCCCCTCCCTCGCACAGGCCACCTGGCTGGCAATACCTGGGCAAGTCCAGCCTCAGGGCCTCTGCCCCACACACCTTCCTCCAGCACCCCTGAGGCTCGCTCCCTCTCCCCTTGGAAGTTTTTGGTTGAATCTGTCCTGGCTGTGTCCCCCGACCTCCCATTTCCTACCGCAGGCCTCCCCTTCTCCCCACCTCCCTGAGCCTGCTGTCTTTTGCCACAGCATTGTCACTTTCTAACATTGTCATTTATTTGTTGTTGTTTTTGAGAGAGGTTCTTGTTCTGTCCCCTAGGCTGGAGTGGTGCTGTGTTACCATCACAGCTCACTACAGCCTCCAACTCCTACACTCAAGTGATCCTCCTGCCTCTGCCTTCCAAAGTGCTGGGATTACAGGCATGAGCCACTGCACCTGGCTATCATTTATTTATTGGTGTGAGCCACTGCACCTGGCTATCGTTTTATTCATTCACTGTTTTTCTAATGCTCTCTCTCCCTGGAGTGCAAGAGGTGCCTGGCTTGTTCTGTTCACTGTCCCTGTGGGTGACTCAGTAAATGTTTAATTAGTTGGATGGATGTGTCACTGAATGAGAAGTTGCTGATCCTGGCTGGGCGTAGTGGCTCACGCCTGTAATCCTAGCACTCTGGGAGGCTGAGGCGGGCAGATCGCTTGAGGTCAGGAGTTTGAAACCAGCCTGAGCGAGACCCCGTCTCTACTAAAAAAAATAGAAAGAAATTAATTGACCAACTAAAAATAGATATACAAAAAATTATCCAGGCGTGGTGGCACATGCCTGTAGTCCCAGCTACTTGGGGAGGCTGAGGCAGAAGGATCGCTTGAGCCCAGGAGTTTGAGGTTGCTGTGAGCTAGGCTGACGCCACGGCACTCACTCTGGCCTGGGCAACAAAGTGAGACTCTGTCTCAAAAAAAAAAAAAAAAAGAAGTTGCTGGTCCTTCTACTAAGGCAGCAGGCACTGGGCCAGGCGGCCTCTTTCACGGACTTGGGGACAAGGTGAGTGTAAAGTTTTCCAGCGGCGAAAGAAACAGAGAGAGAGGGAGAGAGAGGGAGAGTAGGGCAGTGGCAAAAAGACAGAGATAGAGTGGGGCCAAACAACGTGACTTTATTATGCGCTCCCGGATTAGGTTCTTGGGTCCCAAGAGAGGGGGAGGGCCCAAGAAGTTGCATCTGTTTGAAGGGGGTGAGGTCTTTTATACAGTTTCGGCCAGGCTAGGGACTTTTGGCGAGAAGATCTGGAGATTTTCCACTGTGGTCTTTGTCCATTCTTGAGAAATGGGAGGGGGTGGTGGTGTCTGCAGATTCCAGGAGGAAGGGGTGGTGGTGCCTGGCAGTCGTTTTTGGTGGGTCTGGTCAGTGAGCCTGTTCTCTGTTTTCTCTAGGGAGGGGAGGGGGCCTGCCACCAGCCTTACAGTGAGGAGCAGCAAAGATGGGACCATCTGGGGTAGGGGAGCTTCCCCAGCCAGGGAGGGGACAGAGGGCAGAGTTCGTCATAAGCACCTGGAGCTACACCTCGCTCTCCCCCAGATCCCCAGTTAACCCTCTAGGGTTGGGCACTTTATTATCTCCATCGCACAGAGGGGGAAACTGAAGCTAGCGGGCATTAACCTGGAGGTGGTCCAGAACCGACTGAAAGACCTCCATACGATGTGATGCACAAATGTTTACAGCGTGCCTATTAGGTTCCTTGACCGCACCGAGGAGCCGAGCAGCTCCCAACCCCACCCAGGCCTCAGTTTCCCCGCCCACACCTCGTCTTCGTTCCTGGAATTCTAAACTGCCGCCCGCCATGGGGAGTTTGGCGGAAACTACAACTCCCGGCAGGGTTAGCGGCCGAAGCCACGCGAGAACTGCGGGGGTGGTGAGGGTCTCGCGCAGCCAACCGCCGCTCTCGGCTGGCTCGGGTTGCCCTTGGCGCTGCCGGTTGCGGACGTCTCTGCGTTCAGGCGTTCGCCGCCGACAGCCCTACCTATAGGGGGCGGGATAAAAGCCTGAGCGGGCTTCGGCGTAGGCGCAGTCCGCGGGGTCCTGACTGGCGCGTGCGTAGCTGTTGCGGGCGGCGGCGGCCATGGACGACGAGGAGGAGACGTACCGGCTTTGGAAGATCCGTAAAACCATCATGCAGGTGCGGCGCGTGGGCGCCCAGCGGAGCGAACGCGGCGTGGGGGGCGAACGGCGCATGCAAAGGCCCGGGGAGGGGGTCTTCTACCCCCGCCGGAGCTGCTGGAGTGGAGGGTCTGGCGAAGACGCGGGTCCTCGAGGCCGCCCCCCACCCACGGGCCCGGTGCCGGGTCCGCCCAGGGCTAGCGGAGCCCACTCGAGCCGGCGTCACGGAGGGACGGGGGCCTGAGCGCGGGCGCACCGCTGACCCTCCTCTGCTCTGTTTCCCACCTGCGCTTTTTGTGCTTTACTCCTGAACCTGTTGTCATCCCCTGAGGCTGGGGGAGTTTGTCCCTGGGAGGCGGCGGCCGAGCTGGGGCTGGACGTGGAGGCAGCTGGCAGGGGCAGCTTGGCGTGGAAACGGGGCAAATGCCTGAGAGCCCTTCGTTCTGGGTGCTGCCTCAGACCTGGGACTCGTTGGGTGGCCTGAAAATGACCCAGTGGAGAAAGAGGATAGCCTTTACTTTGCCTGCCTTCCCCGTCCCTGCACCACTGCCCTTTTCCTAAGTGAAGCCCCCCACAGTCTGATTCTCCGTCCTCAGGGCCCGGAACACTGTCAGCCTGTCTTTAGGGAGCTTGGAGAGGTTGAGAGGGCTGGATGTGCCTGCTGGGTTTAGACCTGACCAGATTCTTGCAAGTCACCTCTGTGAGCCTCTCCGGGTCACGCTAGTCCTATCCCGTGGGGTGGCTGTAGGGACCAGAGGGTGTCACACAGGAAGTGCTCACCCAGGTTGCCGTTGCTGGTCTGTCCTTCTCTGTGGCAGCCACGTCTGGGCTGAAGGGTTAGCGCTCTGCAGGAGCTCTTGCTGCCCTCCCCTCTGCCCAGGGGTCAGCTGGGTCTTTCTCTCTGCAGCTATGCCATGACCGTGGCTACCTGGTGACCCAGGATGAGTTGGATCAGACACTGGAGGAGTTCAAAGCCCAGTTTGGGGACAAGCCCAGTGAAGGGCGGCCACGGCGCACGGACCTCACTGTCCTGGTGGCCCACAACGATGACCCCACCGACCAGATGTTCGTCTTTTTCCCAGGTGAGGGCCCTCCCCTGCTGGTCTTGGGCAGCAGTGTGCCCCTGTTATGGTGAAATCATCTGAGCACCTGTTCAGTTGCCCGGTAGCACCCACCTCCCGCGTAGCCCAGAGTCTACACCAGCCTGGGAGAAAAGCTCCCCTCCCCCTTTTTGTTGTAGGTGATGCTGTTGATCTCTGACCCTTGTGATGGTCAGCATATTTTCCTCTTTTCCAGTTTCCCTGTCCTTGGTGTCCTTCCTTCCTTGAGCACTTTCTCCAGCCAAGAGTACCCCAGGGGCCTCTCTCCTGGGGCCTAGCACCCACCTGCTCCCTTGCGTGGCCTAGCAGACAGGGCTCCGTCTCCCTTAGCCCAGCTTTGTTGTAGGGTTTGGTGCCTAATCACCCACCTCCCCGGAACCTGCCTGGGGTCAGGGGTCTCCCTGGAGTCAGAGTTCTCTGTTTCACTTCCTGGTCTCTGGGTGGCTGTAGTATGTCAGCTCCCTGCCTGGGCCCTTCAGGTCAGCCTCATTTTGCACAGCGTGGAAGTTGAGGGGAAATGGCTGACCTCAATCAGGGCTAGAACCCAGATGCTTTGGAGCAGGGCGTGGGGGCGGCAAGAGGGGCCCCCGGTAGTCAGGCCAGTGTACACTCTGTCTCCAGAGGAGCCCAAGGTGGGGATCAAGACCATCAAGGTGTACTGCCAGCGCATGCAGGAGGAGAACATCACCCGCGCCCTCATTGTGGTGCAGCAGGGAATGACGCCCTCCGCTAAACAGGTTGGTGCGCCTCCGCTTCTCCTCTCCCCTCAGCCACCTTCACATCCTCAGGAGCCTCCTTGCCCAGAGGAGCGTCTGGCTGGTGGCTCACACGCCTAGTGCTGGGGCCCAGGTTGAGGTCCCCTGGAGGAAGCAGCCAGTGTTTATGAGAAGCCCTGGCCACTTCTGCCACGTGCCTCACTTCTGGCTGCTGCCTCCTGTGGCCCCAGGCTGGGCCGTTTTCCAGGGTGGTCTTGCAGTCTCAGGGACTTAGAGGCTCTTTGTCCTGCCGGCCTCTGAGCAGTTGTCCTGTCTGGACAGGGATGAGGCATTCTTCAGTGGGGGCCCAGCGGGCCCCACCCCCTTTGTTGAGTGGAGGGAGAAGCCAAGGCACAGGGTCTGTAGGTGGCCTGTCCATGTCTGTCGGTTGGACAGAACTGAGCTTAAGGGTGTGTTGAGGGGGTGGACAGGCCAGCACTTTTGTCCCTGGCCCACCCGGCTGTGGAGTTCTTGTGGTCACACACGGGGACACATCCCAGCTGTGAGGACAACCCATGTGAGCAGTCTGACAGGTGGAAAGGAGCCTGAGTCCCCAGCCACCCTCACGAGGTTGTGGAGACCTGAGGCGTGGCCTAGGAGATGGGGTGGGAGGGCACCCTTCCATACAGAGGAATGTGGGGTTTTTCCTGATGTGTGACGTGGCACACCACGTTGAGGCACAGGAATAAACTCTGGTTAGCTTGGGGCAGGGAGTGAATGGGGATTGTCTTGGGACACTGGACTGGGAAGGGGGGCTGCCCTGCCTGGCCATGTGCGAGGGTCTGGTCTCTTGCAGTCTCTGGTCGACATGGCCCCCAAGTACATCCTGGAGCAGTTTCTGCAGCAGGAGCTGCTCATCAACATCACGGAGCACGAGGTGCGTCTGGGGGCACCTGGCCCTGCCCGCACCCCCAGCCTGTGTTGGGGGGGGTGGAGGATGTAAACCTGGCCCTGCTCTCACTGGGACCGAGGAGAAGTGGGGTCTGGGAATGGGCAGGAAGACACTGGAGATGAGTATGGGGACTGGGGCAGCAGGGCTGTCAGAGGGTGGCCCCAGACCTGCAGCAGCACCTGCGAACTTGCTAGAAATATAGGTTCCCAGGCCTGCCTTTGCCTGTAGAGTCAGGAGGGTTGGGGTAGGGAAGAGGCTTAGTGCAGCTGACCTGGTAAGGAAGAACCCCTGATCGAGGTGGGCCCTAGGCATCTGTATAAGAAGTCCAGGGGGCTCCTCACTGCAAGCTCCGGCCCCCCAACCACGTGGCAGTCAGGGTGGGGGTGGGGCTCAGCCAGTAGATTTGCAGACACCCCCCGAGCACCCAGTTGTGGTTCATCCACGGCACCCCCATCCCCCCATTTCCTTCTTCTCTGTGTTGGGACGAGGGCTCAGAAAGCTGCTCAGACGTCACACTGGAGGAGGAGGGTCACTTTCAGGCCCACCCTCTAGAGTGGCCCCCTGAGCCTTGGGACCTAGGAGGACAGCCTCTGTGCCTGTGCCTTGGCAGGCTGTGATGGCCACCCAGGGAGCCCAGCAGGGCCTGTCTCCCTGTTTTCATGCTGATGACAGCTGGTGGGTTCTTGTCTTGGCAGTTGGTCCCAGAGCACGTCGTCATGACCAAGGAGGAGGTGACGGAGCTGCTGGCCCGATAGTATCCTTCCTGGTGCCCTGGCCACCCCCTCCCCTCTGTGTCCCCTGGTCTAGCATCCTGTAGCCCTTCCCCCGCCCCCCAACAACCCAGCCAGGCATTTTCCCTGAGCATGCTTCCCAGTAAACTCCGAGAGAACCAGCTTCCCAGGATCCAGGCGGGAGACCCTGTGGCACGCTACTTTGGGATAAAGCGCGGGCAGGTGAGAACCCCTGCCAAGAAGTGGCCCCACGGCTGCTCTGAGCTGGCCGCCTGGAGACTGAGGAATTTGTCCCTCCCTAGCGGCCTGGATGGGCGCTCGGGCCACACCCCCAGACCCCTCTTACGACCAGGGCCCTGAGAAGAGTGTAAACACCTGGGGCCACCTCCCAGCCTTCCCAGCCCCCAGCTCCTGCTCTTCCACTTCTCAGGTGGTGAAGATCATCCGGCCCAGCGAGACGGCGGGCAGGTACATCACCTACCGGCTGGTCCAGTAGCCCCTGCCCTCAACAGGTGAGATGGTGGGGCTGGAACACTCCCCGTCTGTGTTCAGGAGGCATTGGCCCAGCTAAGGTTCCGACTCCTGGACGTCCAGTGCAGCCCCCGGACCGCTAGGCGCTCCCCCAACACTCCTAGCCCCGACCCAGCCTGCACGCCAGCTCCCTCGGGGAGCCAGGGTCCTGATGCCCATGGCCTCCCTGCTCCCAGCCTCCCTTCCACCTTAGAGGTAGGAACCCCTCACCCACACGGCAGTGAAAGGCAGCACTTTCTAGAAGAGGGTTTAGAAACCTGCCCAGAGACCTCAGACTGGGGGAGGAGGGCCACTTTCAGGCCCACCCTCCTGAGTGGCCCCCCGGGCCCTAGGACCTAGGAGGACAGTGTGTGTGCCTGGCCAGAGCCTGTCTTGGTGCCCATGGGTTTCCCCACCCCATCTACACCCCAAGGTGCTGTCCTGGCAGGCCGCCTCACGGCTCCCGGAGCCCCCAGGCAGGGCACAGACCAAGCCCAACACTGAAGCTCTGGTTCCTCTTTGTGGCCTTGCCGTCCAGCCTCCTTTGAAGTCAGGGCCACTGTTCACACCTGTTAGGCACAAGTGAGCATCCCACTTTCTTGCACCGTGCTAGGCACAAGTGAGCGTCCCACCTCCCTGCACCGTGGCCTGTGCCTTCTTCCCTCCGGGCCTGCCTTGCTGGATTCTTCAGCAGCGTGGGTGTGGGGCTGCCCAGCTCCTGTGACAGCCTTGTCGTCTCTTGCCCAGACCCAGAGATGGACAGACAGACAGCAACCACCGTTGTCTTGAGGACGGATGCCCCCACCCTGCTCTGCCCTGCCCTGCCCTGTGGGAGTCTGGTCCTCCCCAAGCCTCACCCTGCTCCTCTGGACTCCTCAAGGCAGGTGGCCCCTGCCTTGTTCACTTTTCCTGGGGTGAGGTTTCCCCGCGGCCTGGCTGCTTGATTCACCTGTTGATCCTTGAGGGCTAGGGCCCCAGGAGGGACAAGACCCCAGCGGGAGGACAGCGGGAGCAGCTGGTGCCACGCAGCAGTCCCGTGTCCTTGTCCAGCCTGCACTGACTCCCCTTTGGGGGCTCGGGTCTGCGTCGCCTGCCTGCCGCCGTTTCCTCCCAGGCTCTCAGCCACCATCGCCTCATCTTTCCTCCTGCGGGGGCCTAGCTGCCCGGCCGATCCCCCATCCCTTGGACTCGCCTGCCAGAGACTTGGGGCCGGGTGTGTGGGGGCTGCACCCATGGGCGCTCCGAGGCCGGCAGGGTTCGCGATTACAACTCCAAAATTTGGAGTTTTCAGTTGCCGTAGGATGTTGGATGTTTCCAAACTTCAAAGACATTTTGAGTAAATAAACGTGTTTGTTTTAAAAACCAAGACTAAGTTAGGTTTTCATTGTGTGGCCTCGCCCCGAGCACACAAGGTCAGCTTGGTGGGCTCCTGGTCGTCCTCTCAGTTCTCAGGGGCCCTGGTTTGCCCGAAAATGCCAGCTCCCCCCGCCATGGGGCCTCCTGCCTCAGTGCTCCTCTGCCCTTCCTGGGTCTGCGCGGGTGTGAGCATGTCTTTGTGTCTCTCCCTGCACATGTGGTGTGGGGGTAGTTCTCTGGTGTGCGTCTGTTTATGCGACTTCTCTCACATAGAAGTTTGGGATCACTGTCCGTTTTTCTCCCTCAGAGTTTGATTTCAGAATGCCTTGCCTACCCTACTTCAGAGCAGTTGTAGCTATTTCTTTTCTCCTTCGTAACAGCTTTATTGAGATATAATTCACGTATGATATAGGATTCACTCTTGTGCAATTGGTGTGTGTTTTGAATTTTAATTTCTTTAGAGGTGCTGTAACTGTGTTGCACAGTCTGGGCTCAAGCGATCCTCCTACCTCGGCTTCCCTAATGGCTGAGACTACAGGTGTGTACACCAGGCCCAGCAATGCATACGTATGTTTACAATGGACTACAACCATCGCCTCAAATCTAGTTCTAGGACATTCTCATCACTCCACATGGAAACCCAAGCCCCTCCCCCAGCCCCTAGTGACCACGAATCCACGTCCCGTCTCTGTGGATCTTCCTGTTCTAGACATTTTATGTAAACGGAGTCACACACTGTGTGTCCTTTTGTGTCTGGCGTCTCTCACTGAGCACAATGTCCTCAAGGTCCATCCACGCTCTGGTCTGTGTCGGAGCCTCGTCCCTTTTCATGGCTGAGTGGTGGTCCAGTATATGGTGGGCCACGTGTGTTTATTCGTTGGTGGAAACTTGGGTTGTTCTACTCTTCGGCTGTTGTGAACCCGCTGCTGTAAACACTCGTGTGCAGGTCTGCGTGGACGTGCGCTTTGCTTTCTCTCAGTGGGCACCCAGGAGTGGAGCTGCTAGTCGTGGTGACAGTTTAATCTTTGGAGGAGCCCTCTAGAAGCCCCCAGCGGCTGCACCAGGTTACCATATCCCCCCAGCCGGGTGTGAGGGTCCAGTTCCTCCACGACCTCTCCAATGCTTATTATCGACCATCTTTTTTGTTATAGCTGGGGGTGAAGTGGTTTCTCCTTGTGGCATTGGTTTGCTTCTCCCTGGTGGCTGATGACGCTGAGCGTCTTTTCATGTGTTTGTTGGCCATTTGTGTATCTTTGGAGAAATGTCCATACAGATCCTTCACGTGTTGTTTAATTGGGTTAAGTTTCTCAGAGACAGGGTCTCATTCTGTCACCCAGCTGGAGTGCAGTGGTGTCATCACACACCCTCAAACTCCTGGGCTCAAGTGATCCTCCTGCCTCAGCTTTCTAAGTAGCTGGGACTACAGGTGCTACCACTTTGCCTGGCTCAAAACAAAATAAATTTGAAATGCAGTTCTGCAAGTGCACTGGCCATATTTCCAGTGCTTGGCGGCCACTTGGGGCTGGTGTACAGGAAGGACCTCAAGGATGGAGAATGTACCACCATCTGGAAAGTTCTGTTGGACAGCCCTGAGCGGTAAGTTTACATGAGAAACTTGCGCGCCCTGTCCGAAGACCACCCGGGCCCACCCCCTGCATTGGCTCTGGCAGAATCTCTTCCCTGCGAGTTTCCCCAGGGAGCCACCAAGGGCCCTCTGTGCCCCTCCAGCCTCTAACCCTTCCAAGGCCACCGCCACCACAGGAAACAGACCAGATTAAAAACTTTATTTTAAGCAAAATAAATGTGCATGTCAAAAGAACTACATGTGACCCGTAAGTGACTTCACCACGTACCTAAACCCCAGGTGTCCAAGCCTGGTTTTCTGAAAAAGCGATGGCGTCCCAAGGCCACTGTGCAGGCCTAGCCATCCTGCAACCCAGGAAGCCGCACCAAAGGCGGGCCGCCACCCCCATCCAGGGCTTCCAGAATGGCCTTCCACCCCAGATGCCGCATCTGCTCCAGACGGTGGATGGTGAGAGGGCAGGGCCTGCTGCCCATGTGATGACCAGGCCCTGGGGGAGTGGGGTGCGCCGAGCAGGGACAGGTTCCTCCGTCCATGCAGCCCTGTGGGTGCTCATGGGAAGGCCGGGCGACTGGACGAGAGAGCAGAGTTCCTCCAGCTCAGCCTTGGGGCACAGAGGGGTGTGCGGGGTCCCCGTAGCTTTGCTGGCCCTGACGCTCCTGAGAGGAAGTGGCCAGCACTGCCTCCCTGCTGTGTGGGCTGCAGGGAGGAGACCGCGTGCTGGCAGGACTGTCCAAGTCCAGGTGCTTGTGGCAGCTACCCCTGGACAGCATGGCCAAGCTGTGCCCTGGGCCAGAGATGCTCCAGAGGGCCTGGAGCCGGCAGGAGAAGCTGGCCGCGGGCCCCACCGCGCCACAGCTCAGACGAACTCTGGCTGCCTCTCTCCGCAGGTGCCCAGCGTGATCCGTCTGCCTTGGAGTCTCACGGTGGGCAGCCGGCCCCACGCCACGTTGTTGGACTGGTTGGTGTTGTACGCGGAGAGCTGCGGGGCCAGGCTGTCCTCATCTTCATCCCCGTCCTCCCTGGCTGCAGCCTCCAGTTGCTCCTCACTGCCGCTGCCGCTGCGGGGACCCTCCTCCAAGCTGGCCTCAGACTCCTGCTTCTCCAGGAAGTTGAAGTGGCGCAAGGTGCTGGCACCTGACGACGACAGCAGGTCAGAGGCCTCCTCCAGCTCCGAGTCCGAGTCATTGGATGCAACTCGGGATTCTGAGGAAGAGAGACGGGGAGGAGAGAGGTGTTCCACGACCAGAAGGGAGGTCCCGGGTCAGCCGCCTTTGACACCATGAGGCTGGCCCCACCTGAGTCAAATCTTGGGGCCCTCACCCCTACCAAGCCCCATCCCTGCCCTTGGAAAGCACACACCTACAGGTGATGTGCCCAGCCAGCCTGGCGTCTCTAGGGACAACACACAGGCATCACTCGCACATTCAAGGCTCCCATTCTCAGTGTGGACCTCAAAAAGCACTGCTTTGCTTGTGTTTGCAACAGCGTGAAAGAAAAAAAAAAGAACATTCCACAAATGTGGGCCAGGCGCGGTGGCTCACGCCTGTAGTCCTAGCACCCTGGGAGGCCGAGATGGGTGGATCTGCTCAAGGTCAGGAGTTCAAAACCAGGCTGAGCAAGAGTGAGACCCTGTCTCTACTAAAATAGAACGAAATTAATTGGCCAACTAAAAATATATAGAAAAAATTAACCAGGCATGGTGGCACATGCCTGTAGTCCCAGCTACTCGGGTTGCTGAGGCAGTAGGATCACTTGGGCCCAGGAGTCTGAGGTTGCTGTGAGCTAAGCTGACACCATGGCACTCACTCTAGCCTGGGCAACAAAGTGAGACTCTGTCTCAAAAAAAAAAAAAAAAAAACACAAATGTGGTCCTCACCACAGACAAAATCCACAGAACATGCGGCTTCCGGGCACTGAGATGTGGACCAACCAGCTATTGTGCGCACAACACTGTCACCGGGCACCTGTGCACACTGACAAAACATCCTGGCTCCCCCAGGGCGGCCGAGGTGACAGGCCAAGCGGTAACCACAAGCACTCACCTTCTCCCCTGTCCCCCACCTCCTCCAGCAGGGGGTAGGCAGCCCCCTCGCCCACCTCCGGGTATGGCACCTGGACAACTACTTCAGCCTGCTGGACAGAGGACCCGCCCTGCAGGGGCAGAACAGAGGTCAGGGAGGGGCTGGGGATAAATTAACAAAACAAACAACCCCCTAAAAGTCACTGACACGGTTCCTGCTGAGGCCATGGCCCGACACACTGCTGTACACAGGCCCGGCCCCGACAGTCGGCTCTTATCAGGCTGAGCCACTCCGACTCCCAGCCCACTCTGGGCTTCTGCAGAGCCCATCCACCGCAGCAGAGCAAGAGGAAACCCAGGAAGCTGCTTTCGTCCACGTGAGAGACGCCGGAAGACAGATAAAGACATAGAAGGAAGACTTGAACACGGGAGAAGGGGACAAGATGCTTTCAGGAAATGAGACAGACAGGATCCTAGAAACGGAGGCCTGAGCAGGTGAAAGTGAAACCTGGCAGCCGGGTGCAGGTGACTCGAGCCAGCCAGCAATGTCGTGGCAGACAGAGGTCTCACGTGAGTGCCAGAGAGTGGAGGGGTAGCCACAGGGCCTTTGTGCCACCCGGGGCTCTCCCTAAGTTCTTTTCTTAGAAGGCACCTTGCAAACAAAATGGGCCCTGTCCAGGCCAGTTCTCTCCCCATCGTCCATGCAACAGACCACCACCACCACCCGCTCAGATGGCCCTGGGCCAGACCCCTGTCTTCACCTGGCCATCGGTTGCCTCCTCTGGTTCCTCCTCGAAGACCAGGCCGTAGTGGATGATGAGGGTCTCGATGATGCGGGCCTGGTGGGGGTAGTCCACCAGCGAGGAGAGGGAGACAGTGGCCTCGGTGGGCCGCGGCCGCAGCAGGGTGGGTCCAAACACAATGCCCAGGTTTCCCGGGGTCATCTTGTTGTCCTGCTCCACCTCCACGATCCTGGAGGGGCCAGGAGCGTGAGGGGTGCATGTGAGTGGGCCCCCGGGGACCCCTGAACCCCCGCCCCTGCCCTCACCTGCGCAGGTGCCGCAGCAGGTACTGTAGCGTGGCCAGGTTCTCAGGTGGCAGGTCCCGCAGGAGCTCCCGCAGCCGGCCCACCATAGCCAAGGCCGCCGCCTCTCTCTCGGAGCTGTCCTGCCGGCCCCGTGAGGCCGCCTTGGCCTCGGCCTCTGCCTTCAGGCTGTCCTTGGCCAGCCCCACGAGCTCATGGTAGAGGCGGAAGGAGATGAGCGGCTCGGGCAGCTGCAGACGAGGGGTCAGCGCTGGGGTATGTGGGCCTGGCCCAGCCCGGCGTACCTGCCAAGGCCCCGCCCCAGTCTAGGCCCCACCCAGCTGTGGTCACGCCCCTGCCAAATGGTGGCCCCACCTAGTCTTCCTTGGCCACGCCCCCACCCTCAGCCCCACCCATCCACGGTGGCCTTTCTCCGCTCCACCCGGTGTCACCTGTTCCTGCCCTTCCAGGCGCTGGCTCAGGCAGCGGGACTTACCTGGCGCAGGTAGAGCTTGAGGACGTTGCTGATGTCGTGGGGCGGGGCTTGCGACAGCTCCACCAGATCCTTGCCATTCTCAAAGGCCTGGCACAGCTTCTCCACGCGCGTCTTCACCCCGTTGACCCGGTAGATGCCCTGGGGGGGGGCAGTCAGCCTCAACCCACGCCCATCTCCCCGCCCCCGTGACGGCCCCTCTCGGCGCCGGCCTCACCTTGGTGCGCAGCGCCCGCCGCTCGATCTCACCGACGCACTTCTTGACCAGGAAGGGCACGCCATCGGGGGTGCCGCGCGCTGCCTGGCTGAAGTCCTGGCCGAAGAGCTGCAGGCGGCCCTGCAGCTTCTTGTGGCCGCACTGGATGGCCAGGGTCTCCAGGCACTTCTTGTGGCAGGCCAGGCAGCACTGCAGGGATGTGGAGTGAGCCCTGGGCCACGCCCCCACCCACCACCAATGACCCCCAAGGCCACCCATAGCCCCCCACGTGGTGCTTCCACCACACCAAAGGCTCCTGTCCACTCCACGGCCTCCACTTCTTCCCACCCCTTGGTTTTCCTGCTGCAGCCCCAGGGCCTTTGCACTACCTGCGCCTCCTCCTGGGACACTCCTCCCCAGATGCCCTATAGGGGGTGCTCTCTGCTCCGGAGAGAGCCAACCCTGTCCTCCAAACCTGAAGGAGCCCATCCATCCCCCCCTACAATTCCTTCCAGACGCCCATACACACAAAAGCTTCCCACTCGCTCTCAGTTCTAGGCCAGACCTTCCCGAAGGCACACAGGCCAGCTGGTGCCTGGTACCTCAAAGGCGCCAGCCCTCCCTTGGGGACCCCACTCACCTCCTCGCACTCAGCACCCTGGAAGTAGACGTAGCTGTTGCACTCCCGGCACTTGGCGGGCGTCCGGAGCTTCCGGAGCCGGTGGGTGCGGGCAGCCTTGGACAGCCCCACGTGGCGGAAGGGCCCACTGGGCATGGCGGGCAGCTCAGGGGCCATGCTGTTGAGGTCATCTGGGGGCAGGACAGGCAGCCAGTGTCACTCAGGCAGCTCAGGGCCAGGCCCACAGACCATGTCCAAACCTTTCTCCCCACACCCCAGTCGGGGGACCCTCACCCTGCTCAAAGGCCGAAGCCCCTGCACCACCCTCCTGGTCCGCCAGCTCCTCGTTGGATGACATGGTGCCACTGGAGGATGTGCGCTCAAACTTCTTAAAGTCCCCTGAGCAGGAAACAGGGCTGTCAGACACCCCGAGCCAGCAGGGACCCATCTGGAACCCTCCAGCACCCCCAGTACATCTTGCAGCTTCCCCCCCAGCCCACCCGGCAGGGTCCCCACCTGAGCTGGCGCTGGGGTCCAGGGCGCCCGAGTCTGAGATCGAGATCGGCCACGACTTGTGCACCTGGTGTCCCCGCCCACCTGAGGAAAGAGGCATCTCTGTCGAAGGGCTGGAGGGGCCACAGGGAGCCAGTGCCCACCCCAGGGAGCCAGTGCCCACCCCTGGGCGCCGCCGGGCACTTACCCCTGCGATCCTTGGCAAGTGTCCCCTCCTGAGCGCCACCTTCCTCCGGGGGGCTGCTGGCGGTGTCAGCCCCTGCAGCGTCACCAACGTTGAAACTGCCCTTCCGGGCACGCGTGACCGGGGACCTGGTGGGAGGAACAGCGAGGAGTAGGGGCCTTGGTGGTGTGGCACAGGGTCCTCTTGCCCACCCCGTGACAGGTGAGAAGCCCAGCTCCCCAGGGCACAGATGTGCATGGCGGGTGGGGACCGGGGGGCAGGCGGCAGTACCAGGTGTTGGCAGAGACGTGGGGTTCAAAGTCATAGTGCACGTCGGGCTCCTCCCCGCGCTGCAGCTGGCGCACGTAGGAGGCGTACTGCTGGCCCGGGTCATAGAGCTTGCTGCTCTCGCACAACATCTGGAAGTGCACGGGCAGCGGGGCCGTCTGCATGTGCATCATCTGGTAGTAGGAGATGGTGGCCTGCGGGCGGCACGAGAGGGCGGCGGGGTCAGGAGGCCAGACCGGCGGCGGCACCCCCCACGCCCCAGTGGTTGGAGCCCAGCACACACCGACTTGATGGTCTGGTCGCTCTGCCGGATGACCTCCTGGATCTGCCGTAATGCGGTCACCTTGGTGTCTTCCAGCTCCTGCTTCTGCGTCTTCGCGTCGGCCACGCACGTGCGATACGTGGCCATGGCCTCCTCCGCCTGCGGTGGATGCGGGGCACAGGCAGGCTCAGCCCCCGGGCACTGCCAGGCCTGAGTCAGACATCCCAGGGCTGAGCCGCGCAGGGAAGGGTGGGCAGGGCGTTCCTGGCCGGACGCACAGCCCGGGCAAAGGCCTGGAGTGGGAAAGTTCACACATTGCCCCAAGAGACGCCACCCCCGAGCCTCGCCCTCTGGGACCCTCCGCGGCCACCTCCTTGCCGGCCTCACCTTGTTCTTGGCTTCCTCCTCCAGCCGCCGCCTCTTGTCCAGGGTCTTGGAGGCTGTACTCCCCGTTCCAGGCGCAGCGCCTGCCTGTTCCTCCTCCGCCTTGGCCACGAGGAAGCGGGCCTTGTCGTGGTCCTCGCAGCGCTGGACGTAGCCCTGCTTGGCCTTGCGCAGGTTGGACTCGGCCTCTTGCTGTGGGCATGGGAGCGAGGGGCCCGGGTCTGACCCTGTCCTGCAACAGGACTTGGTCTCCCAGCTTCCCCCCACCCTTCTTCCCACCCCCATCGGCCCAGATGCCCCCCGCAGTGGGACCTTGTGAGGAAGGGGCGTCTGGGGTGCCCATTGACAGCCTGGGAAGCCCAGGCACAGACACACAAACAGTGTCGTCCCCCGCCACCTCCACCAGCCCCTGCAGGAGCAGGCTGATGTCTCAAGCCACTGTCTCTTTCACTTCCCTTCTCGCAGATGAAAACAGAGGCCGGCAGGCAGGAAGTCAGACACCCTCAGGGTTGGCAGGAACGGCAGTTAGTCAAAAAACAGGGGGCCTTGGGGAGGGCCACACCGCACAGCCTACACCATCAGAGACTTACACATAGAGACGAGAAGCAACACAAGTACTGGGAGAAACCATGGGAGGAGTTTCTAAAATAACCCCAGCCTGGGAAGGTCTTTTGATGAGTGACATAAAACTCAGAGACCATAAAAGGGCCAGGCGCGGTGGCTCATGCCTGTAATCCTAGCACTCTGGGAGCCTGAGGTGGGCGGATTGCTCGAGGTCAGGAGTTCAAAACCAGCCTGAGCAAGAGTGAGACCCCGTCACTACTATAAATAGAAATAAATTAATTGGCCAACTAATATATATAGAAAAAATTAGCCGGGCATGGTGGCGCATGCCTGTAGTCCCAGCTACTTGGGAGGCTGAGGCAGCAGGATTGCTTGAGCCCAGGAGTTTGAGGTTGCTGTGAGCTAGGCTGACGCCACGGCACTCACTCTAGCGTGGGCAACAAAGGGAGACTCTGTCTCAAAAAAAAAAAAAAAAAAAGAAAAAAGAGACCATAAAAGACTAACAATCAACTTGTTAGTGTTAGACTACTAATAATCAACTACTACTAACACTCACGGTTTCTACCTGGCAAAATAGGCCACAGATAAAATCAAGAGTCAAACAATAAACACAGGAGTAGCGGTGGGTAGGGGAGTCTGTAACTCACATCATTAAGGGTGTTCTCTCATATGTAAAGAGCTCTGGAAAATCAACAAGAATAAGCTACCATCCAACCCAAGGTACACAAAGGAGAGGAACTGAGAGTCCACAAAAGAGGAAAAGCACTGCTCGGGCCTGGGAGGGTAGCTCATACACTCACACCCTTGACACAGCAATTCCCTTTCAGGCACTGATCCAAGAGAAATCCTCATGTGTCCTTAAGATGGGGACGCAAGCTTGTTATGGCAATAGTGTTTGTTTTTGCTTTGTTTTTTATTTTTTGAGACAGAGTCTTGCTCTGTTGCCCAGGCTAGAGTGCCGTTGTGTCATCACAGCTCATGGCAGCCTCCAACTCCTGGGCTCAAGAGAACCTTCTGCCTCAACCTCCTGAGTAGCTGGGACTACAGGTGCGGCCAGAGAGTCTTCGAGCCAGGAGCGAGTCAGCCTGCAGGGCCATGCCAGCCCCACAGGTGCACTTAGGAGGCTGCGCCCGGGACAGCTGCTCCACCCCGCCCGCCCCGCCCACCGGCCCTACCAGCTTCCTCTGGGCGCGGTGCCAGGACTCTTTGATCTCCTTCCTGCGCTTCTCGTGCTCAAGCCTCCGCAGGGTCAGGGGCTGGGGAGAGACGGGCTGTGAGCGGGGACCCCAGCACCACCCCCGCCCAGCCCACCCTCCGGGGTGCAGCCCACCTGCATGAAAGTCTGGGTCTGCAGTGTGCCCACCGCCTGCACCGTGCCGTGGCCTAACTCCAGGTCCTGCTCCAGGGCCAGCAAGTAGATGGACAGGAGCGGCATGTGTGGCTGCGGGTGGGGCACTGGTCACTGAGGCAGGGAGAGATGGGGACAGGGGTGGCCCACCACCCCAAGCCCACTGCTTCTTCGGCCCCTGCCGCCACCCACCCACCCACCCAGCGTGGGCCCCATGGCACGGGGGACGCCCTGCTCTCGGGCCCCTCACAGGGGGCTGAGACTCACACCCAGGCCCCGGGGAGCCCGCCCGGCCCCACCTCCTGCATGACGCTCTGTCTGCAGTTGTGCACGATCTTCTGCAAGCCTTTGGCAAACTCCATCTCTGCAGGCGGGGGGCAGTGTGAGGTGCGGGGCGGAGGCTCGCCAACCCCAGCCCGCCAGAACCCCTCCCAGCGCGGCCCAGCCCCACTCACCCAGGGCGGTCCGCTTCTCCAGGTAGCCTATGAGGTCCTTCATGTACTTGGCCATGTTCTTGGCGTACTGCAGCGCGGCGTCCACGCCTCCTTCACACCGCTGCAGCAGCATGTCCACCTCCTCGGGGGGCAGGCAGCCTGGGGGGGACACCCGCTCAGACCCGGCATGGCCCTCTGCCTCCCAGCCCGCCACGCCGGCGCCGCCGCGCCCGAGACTTACCCCCGTCGCAGTCCTCGGCGCTGGGAGCGGCGCCCTCGCCGCCCTGTCCGTACAGGCTTTCCACGGACTGCGGAGGGGAGGCACGCTGACACCTGCCCCACGCTGGGCCCACCCTGTGGGGACCGCCACCGCCCGCCTGGGCAGAGAGGAGACTGAGGGGCGTGGGGGACGCAAGGGTGACTTGCCATGCCCTGCGACCTGAACACCTGGATGCTCACCTGGCCGGGGTCCCCCGGAGGCACTGCCAGGAGGGTGCTGCTATCCACTTCGCCCATGAGGAACTCGGACACACTGCAGGGCCGGGGTGTCAGCATCAAGAGGAACAGGGGTCCCCACATCCCCCACGCCCGCCCCGCAGGTCCCCGCGCTCACGTGCTGCTGAAGGACACGGCAATCGTCTCCAGAGCCTTCTCGAACTCCCTCTTGTCCGACTCATTGTTGCTCTCGTAATGGAAGGCTGGGACAGGCACAGAGACAAGGAGATTTCTGTCCCTGCAACTCACCAAGGTGAGCCCTTAGCCCAGGGGGAGCGTCAAGGAACCGTTGTGCCTGTCAAACTCCTATACATCCTTCAAAACCCACTTCAAACACCCCTTCCTCCAGGAAGCACCCCCAGGCAGAGAACCATTGCTGCCCGGTCCCAGCTGGCTGACCTTTGATCTTGGCGATGAGGGTGCCAGCAGCCGTGAGCGTCTCCACAGTGTTCAGCAGCGGGTACTTGGAGATGACCTGGCGCATTACACGTAGCGCCTCACCCAGGCACTCGTGGGCCAGTGGCCGGCGGGCCTCAAGGAGTTCTGCTGGGCAGAGTCGGTGTGAGCAGCGGGGTAACAGCCTGGTCCCGGTGAGAGTCTGTTACCTCCTCCCTCCTGCTCAGAGCTCCTGTCCCCAGGTGGGGAAATTGAGGCAGAGATAGATGGGAGAGGGCAGATATCCAGGGCTCACTGTGAGACCTCGGATGGGGCACTGTCCCTCTTTGGGCTGCTGGCTACCTCAGCAAAGGCCAGACCTTGGCTTAGACGGTCCCTTCTGCTAAGAACACGCTTTTCCTGTCCCTCCAGAAAGGAAACTGCCACTTGTCCTTCAAGCTGCAGTCACGGGCCCCTTCCTCCACATGGCCCACCTGTCCTCGGCCCTGCCCGAGACCTTAGCACAGCTCGAAGCCCTGCCCGGCCCTTTCCCTCCCTTCCTGCCTGGGCGCTGGGCCCCCAGTAACCCCGTCATCTCACTGTCCATCCGCAGCCACCCCAGGAGACAGGTATTATCATGGTCCTCGTGTTGCAGACAAGGAAACTGAGGCACAAAGCTTTCCCATTACCTCTGAAGGCATCAGAACACCAGACAGAAGGACCCTGCCTGGCTTCATCTCCAGAGCAATAGGGAACCATAGAAGGTGTTAGAGGACAGAAGGGTCATGGGCAGATCTGCCTGTTGGAATGTGCCTTTAAATGCCCTCATAAAACGTTCTCAGTTGGTTAAAAACAAAAACAATTTTTAGAAAAGCAGAGTGCACCCATGCTGCCAAGGTGAAAGAATGCCCAGAGACAGGCGGGGCTTGGTGGCTCAAGCCTGTAATCCTAGCTCTCTGGGAGGCCGAGGTGGGCGGATCATTTGAGCTCAGGAGTTCGAGACCAGCCTGAGCAAGAGCGAGACCCCATCTCTACTATAAATAGAAAGAAATTAATTGGCCTACTAATATATATAGAAAAAAACTAGCCGGGCATGGTGGCGCATGCCTGTAGTCCCAGCTACTTGGGAGGCTGAGGCAGTAGGATTGCTTGAGCCCAGGAGTGTGAGGTTGCTGTGAGCTAGGCCGACGCCACGGCACTCACTCTAGCCTGGGCAACAGAGTGAGACTCTGTCTCAAAAAAAAAAAAAAAATGCCCAGAGACACAGCCCCAGAGTGGGCCTGGTGACAGCAGGACAGACGGCTTTGACCGTCCCGTGGCAGTGGCGAGGATGTTCAAAAAGCTAAAATCTGAAAATAGGTGCCTCACTCCATTTTAGCACTGGGCACCCCCTCTGGGGAGAGGCCCGTGGAGTCACCAGCCAAAGATTCTGCCAGGCACTGTCCCCACGCCTAGGACCTCCAGCGGCCGAGCGCATCTTTGCTGCCCGAGTCCTCTGCGGTGGGGAGGGGCTTCGGGGCTCCAGGCCAGGCCTCTTCCCAGGACATTCCTTCCACGCACCCCCCCTCCCCCGCAGGCGGGACCCCTGCGAAGTCCCGACTTCGGGCGGGCACAGCAGAGGCAAGCGCGCAGCAGCAGCTGTGTCCCCAGCCAGCGGGACACAAACGTCCCGGGCACCACGTGCTCCCGGCGGGGCTGGTGGACCCCACGCCCCGCAACCTCCCCTCACCTCGAGTCCCCACGCGGCAGCGCACAGGGCCCTCGTCCAGTGCCGGGTGCACCGTCCCGCAGATACACATGGCGCGGCCGTCGGGGCGTGGACACCATGAACGTGTGGGACCAGGCGACTGCCTGTTCGGGGGGTCTCTGGTGGCCAGCTAGCGGCCAAACCGGCTCGGGCTGGTCTGCAGGCCCCGCCTCCGCTGAGGAAAACCCCGCCCTGGGGTCCCGTTCGCCCTGGCCGGGGTCCTTGGCTGCCCCCACGAGCAGCCTTCGGCTCAGGGGTCCAGACCTGAGGCTGCCCGATTCCAGGTGCGGCGGGTTGAGGGCGGGTGGGAAAACTGAGGCCCAGAGCCCAAGCCCTGGGTGCGAAGAGGCCCTGGGAAGGGGGCGAAGGGACCCCACCTACCCCATCTTGTCCACCTGTGCCCCTGCCTGCACCCCTGCCTCCCATGCCTCCTAGACTGCCTGCGGGGGTCCCCAAGGTGCGGGGTGGGCCCTGCAGCAATCACAATATGCTTTGGACACCTGGTTAGTCTCAGCACCCCTGTGGGGGTGTTTTACAGATGAGTTATCTGAGATCTAAACAGCAAAGGGGCCCTGGCAGCGTCTCACAGTGGGACACGGGTGGCTTCATGACTCGAACCCAGACCCTTTGGGCACCAGGGCTTCCCGGGGCTGGGTGGCCCTCGAGGCTCAAGAAAGAGGCCTCACCAAGGCCAGACAAGTTCCGACCTCGCAAAGGTGGCCTGCGGGCAGAGCCCCGCCCAGGCCGGGCCTCCAAGGAAGCTCCAGGATCGGAAAGGAACAGAGATTAGAGTTTCCCCAGGAAACCAGCTCTGGCCCCAGCCCTGGGACCAGATAACCTCAAGGGCTCCCACCCCTCCCAGCAGGCCCGGCCCTGCCGCAGAGCCTTCCTTAGCGCCTGGAAGGCGCTTGGTCCAACCCTGGCTGGGGGCGCGGCCAGGTGAGCTGGGGCTCAGCACCAGCTGAGGAACTTGGTCTCATCATCTGTAAAACGGGTGGCTGGGGCGGGGGGTGCGGGCCAGGGTGCTGGCCCGACCCTGGCACTGTGGTTTCCGGGAGCAGCCGGTGGGCGCTGGAAGCAGCACACGAGGTGCCCGCCCGCCCGGGCTGCCAGGGACAAACAGGAAGCAGATGAAAATAGCTCGGCAGGAAGTTGGGCTGTCAGAGCCGCGCGGAGGAGAAAACGGAACTGCCATCCCACAGGCGGCTCACTCCCAGCACCTCCAGCCGTTTGATGTCCCTGTCCAGGCTTTTGCCCCTCCAGAACCTCTCCCCACCCAGACCACAGCCAACCTCCAGTCCAAGTCATTCCAAATTACAGATCTGCCCCCACCTGTCCTGCTCTAACACCATCTGTGCCTCCCCACGGCCCTCGGGATGCCTTCATCCTCACACACCTCGTATGCCCCACGCCGTGGCCTGCCCCAATGCATTCTCCATTTCCATGTTTCTCAGCCTGCACACAGGACATTCCTCTGCCTTTCCCTCCTAGTTGACACCAAACTCCTACACATCCCTCAGAGCCTTAGCTGTCATGGCCACTTCTGCACAGCTCTCCCTGCAATCCTCTTCTGAGCCTCTCCAAATCCCCCCTACATCCTTTTTTGACCCCTAAGGGTTAGAGAGATCTGTGTCCACCTCTGCCTTCCTCCCAGGCCTCAGTGTCCCTGCTGGCTCTCACCGTCATGCAACACACACTCCTTGAGTTTCTCGAGGCCCTCGGCGAAGCGCGCCACATCGGCCAGCAGATGGGAGATGTCCTCCACGGCATCAGGGGAAGGGCCCTCCACAGGCAGCTCGCCTGGGCTGGCAGCTGCCAGTGGGCTTCGGTGGCCCCGGCCCAGTGTCCAGGAGGTGGCACCAGACAGCGGGAAGCCAGCTGCACTGGCATGGCGGCTCAGGCTGGTGGGCCGCTTGAGTGTGCCGGTGGCCTTGACGCCCGAGGTCGCAGCTGGTGGCTCCAGGCTTGGTCCAGGGAACACAGAATCAACCCCTTCTTTCCTGGGCAGCTCCTTGGGTAGGAAGGGGGAAGCTAGTAAAAGGGGGTGTTCCAGCTTGGATGCTGCCTCAGGTTCCCCAGAAATGAAATGGGGTCCTGGAGGACCTTCAGCCTCTGACCCACAGGGGTCACAGGCCAGAGGTCACAGGGCTGAGATTTTGAGCTGTAGCCCCCCCCCCACCTGTTACCCAACATCCCCTTCCCTAGAGCTTTCACAAACAACGGTCCTGCCCTAACCACAGCCAGGGGCGTGGCCTTTGGGGAGCACGGGGGAGGGAGCACCCCACTTCCTGGTGGGGGTAGGGAGGGCCAGGAGAGGGTCCACAGCCCTTGCAGCCCCCTTAGGCGCCAGCAGATGCACCTACTTTCCAGTGAAGACACTTCTGATAATTCCTGCACCCCAAGGGTCCTATAGAAGCCTGAGTCTCACAGACACCCCGGGGCCTTGTAGACAGCCCCCCATCTTCATAGACACCCCCAGACCCCAGTACCCATGGATCCTGTTACAAGATCTGCCACGTTATAAACCTTCAACCCAGCAGCCGGGCCCAGCCCTCCCGCTTCTCAACGGTTCCTGGAGCCCCCAAATTGCCTGAGCTCGAATCCTGCGTGCCCCAGATCCGCATTGCCCCACCCAGGTACCCTCCCTTCCCACTCCCCAGGCTTCACACCCGGCCCTGGGGACCCGGTGGCCACTGCAAAGTGTCCCTACCGTGAGCTGAACTCGGAGGTCCTGGCCTCTCCTCTGTGGCCCCTGCCGTCCAGCCCGGTAGGGGCTGTAGCTGGCTTGGGCCCCCGGTCGGCCCAGCATGGTGCTGCCGGGCCCAGGCCCCGCCTGGCGTCCCTATCCCCCTTGGGCTGGGTGTCAGTCGCTAGTCCCCGCCCGGCTCGCCGCAGAGGCTTGACTCACCCCCGAGGGCAGCGGGCTGGGGCTTCCCGCCCGGTTCTTTTTCGAGATAGAAGGGGTTTTCATGAGCTCCCGTTTCTTCCTGGAGAACATGGTGGGGCCGCCTCCAGGTGGCCCGAGGGGCACCGGCTTGGGTTGGGCAAGCTGGGGGGTCTCAGCGCTGCAGGTGCCAGTGCTGGCTGCCTCGGGGCCACATTGTCGCCTGCTCCCCCTCCCCAGCTGTCAGGCCCACGTGACAGGTCCGGCCCTCCTTGGCGGGCCCTCCCCGGCAGCAAAAGTCTTCCCGAGGCAGCGCAGCGGACTCGCCCCCCACCCCTCCCGGCCTCAGCCTGCAGCTCCGCAGAGTGGGCGCGAACGTGCGGCTGCAGGCCCCGCCCCGGCCCCGGCCGCGCCCCCGGCTTCCGCTTTCGGGAGCTCTGCCTCCCTGCGCTGGGGTGTTGGACGGGGCGCCCCTGCCTGGCACTGGCGCCCTCAGCAGGCACCAGGCAGCCGACTGCCGGGACATTGTCCCTCGCTCGGACACATACATGCCCAGTCGAGACTGGGAGTACACGGACACGCGTGCACGATACAGGCAGGGCTTTCACATTAGTGAAATGTGACTCGCCTTTCACATTAGTCTTTCTAATTAGTCTTTACATTAGACCTTCACATTAGTCTAGCTCCGCAGATGACATGGAAGACACTGAGCTTTGCACTCAGACCCAGGACACATACACCAGCCCGAAGTCACCTGCTCTAGAGTCTCCCTTTTCCCTGCAGGCATGCCCTGGTCCTGACCTCTCTGGTCACCCACCCTGCAGACCTTGGAGCTCAGCAGAGCCCGGGCAGGGCAGGACAGGGCAGGCAGAGTGGGGTGACCACCTAGTGGCCGGCCCTGCAACCCCATACCAACACTGTCCTCAGGGGAGCCCCCATCCTACATTCCAGGGACTTGGTGGGGTCTTGGGACACACGCACAGCCCCCCGGGAGTGCAGGGCAGGAAGAGGAAGGCACAGAAGTGCTGCTGACATGCTGAGGCTGTGGGCCCCGAGAGCCAGGGCGTCTGGGTGTGTACAGGTCCCAGTCCCCTTCCACCCTCACCCCTGCACCCCAGTGTGAACCCTCTCCCCTCCCCAGGTCTCCCTTCCTCCCCTCCCCTCCAGAGTCCTACCCCCAATCCAAAAGCCCAGACCCCTCTACTGACCTCAGGTGGGAGGGGCGGGTCTCCTGGACACAAGGCTCGAAGGCCACAGCCTCCAGTCCTCCATCCAACCCTCCAGGCCCGTGTCCAACCGCAAACCCAGCCCAATAGCCCCTTGAGGACTTTCTGCCCACCGCTCATTGCTCTGAGCGCCTGGGTCAGCGGCTGAAGGCTGGTGGATGGGCTTCAGGCCTGTCAGGCCACGGGGCTCCTCTAAGCTATCTGGGACATTCCTGAGCCCTGACCTCACCCCCACTTGATGGCCAGGCCCTCACAGGCACCGCCCTTAGGCGCCAGGCCCACATGGGCATGCAGGGGCCCAGGGACTGTGACCAGGCTCTAGGAAGCCCCCACTGGCACTCCCTAGCTCTCCGGAGGTATTTACAGCTGTTCACCTGGGCCCCAGAATCACCACTGGGCCCACAAACCCACAGGTACACACTTGGGGTGCAGCTGGCTCCTTCCACACATGTGCACAGACAGCTGTGTGTGGACACGTGTAGCCTGGCGCATGGACACACATGCACACTGTTTCGCCACCATGCTCCAAGCCAGTATTTTTATTTCCTCCAGGGCAGTGGCACCCCTGGGAGCCTGAGTCCTTCCTTTGCCACTCCCAGGGCCTCCCACCAGCCTGGCAGTGAGGGAGTCTCAGAGCATGGTCTCAGCCATGCTGGGGTCATCCAGGAACCGCCTGGAGCGCTGTGGGCCTGGCACAGGGTCCACGCCCATTCCTGCCTCCTGCTCCTTCTGGTCCTCCTCTTCCTTCCCCTGGTCCTTAGACAAGTACAGGAAGACCTGGAGGGGTCCAGAGGGGACAGTCAGCCCACGGGCCTGTGCCCCATGTCCCCTTCCCAAGGGCGCACGGGCGCTGCGGTCACCTCCTCCAGCGTGGTCTGGCTCACAGAGAAGTCCTCCACACCGTGCTCTGCGCGGTGCGCCGCTAGTTCTCCGAAGACGCGCGCTAGGGTGCAGCGCCCTCCCGGCGGCAGCTGGAAGCGCAGGCGGCCACCATGCGCCTCGCGCAGCTCTGTCCCTGGGAACGCCGCTGTCACGAAGGCTGCTGCCGACTGGGACCGCTCCACCGGCACCCGCAGGGTCAGTGTGTGGCCGGCCCCGAATCTGGAGCGAGCGGCCAAAGCTAGCAAACGGGCCCTTTCCCAGGTCCCGCCTCACTTCACCCTTTGGCCTCACCTACCCACCTGCGGACCTCTGCCCAGGAACCTCCCTTCTCATCTCCTGGCCACACCTCCACTGAACCAACGACCACTCCTCTAACCCCACCCAGACCCAACCTGCTAGAGTCTCTGGTTCCGGTCCCACTCGTGTACCTAATCTAGCCACCACTCCACTTGGCACGTATGGCCCCGCCCCCTGCATTCCCTGGCCCCGCCCACATGCCCTCGAACCACACCCACCCGCATTCCTATGGCTGTGCCCTGCTCAGGCCACGCCCCTTCAGCAAGCCCTCCTCTAACTCCACCCATCGACCCACCCTCACCTCTCCTGGCTCCACCTCCGTGTACACCTGATTACACCTTCTAAATCCACGCCCTAGACCCTCATTCACTTCTTCTGGACAATCCATGATCCTAGCTACCTCTCCAGTGGGACCCAAATTCGCCTCTCAAGGCCCCACGTCTGGCCTCCACCCTCATCCTGCCTGTCCCCATACCTGCCTTAGCCCCTTGGCCAGCTCACCTGCCTTTGAGGTGCTGCACGCTGCCCAGGCAGCGGAACCGCCCGTTCACCATGACAGCCAGGCGCGTGCAGAGCGCCTCACACTCCTCCATGCTGTTGGGGCGCAGAGCCACGGGCTCAGTGAGGCCTGGGCAACCTGTGCCTGGGACCGCACTGCCCCCGGCCAGGCAGCCAGGGACCCTCACCCGCCAGGTCCAGATCTCCCTTCTGTTCTGAACGTTTCCCGCTGGGCCCAGACCTGCTCTGTTCCTGGTGCCAGAAGTCACCTCCCTGTGTCCCTACACCCTGAGCGCTGGCACCCTCACCCCACGAGGGTCCGGACCTCCCCCTCTCTGGACCGCCTCTTGCTGGGGGCTGTTCCACCTGTCTCTCCAGAACCTGGATCACACTGACCCATAGCCCTGGGCATGCGGGGCGGGGCCCACCTGTGCGAGGTGAGCACCACCGAGCGGCCCTCCCGCACCACGGCCAGGAGGCTGTTCCAGAGGAAGCGCCGTGCACTGGGGTCCATGCCTGTGGTCGGCTCGTCCTGGGAAGGGAGCACTGCCATCAGCCCGGTCGCGCCTCTGTCCCCGGCCCCGCCGCATCCCAGGCACCGCCTCCACGCACCAGAAAGATCACAGCTGGGTCCCCAACCAGTGCCATGGCCGTCGACAGCTTCCGTTTGTTCCCTCCGCTGTAAGTGCCTGCAGGCTGGTCCGCGTACCGAGGGAGGCCCAGGCGCACCAAGCCTGAGCTTGCTATCTGTGGGGCGGGGCCCGCGAGGATGGGCGGGGCCCTGGTGAGCAGGGGCGGGGCCAGAGTAGGGACTGGGTGGACCAGGGCAAGGATAGAGGGTACAGGTGGAGGGTCAGGAGAAACGAGCGGGGCTGCAACCTGGGGCCGCCAGAGCCAGGAGAAGTGGCCCGTGGACAGGCGGCGAAGGCGCGAAGCCCACGGCTGGAAGGTGAGACGGAGCCAGCGGGCAGGGTCCCCGCGGGAGGAGTCAAGGGGCAGGTGCAGGGTGCAGCCAGAGGGTCAGTGGGCCATCGCGAGTATTGGGCTGGGGGGGGCAGGCAGGAGGTGGGGGGAGCCAAGGCCGAGGGGTGGGGCTGATGGGCAAGGCTAAGGAAAGTTGGGGGTGGGCCGGCCCAGGGAGGCCCACGTGTGGGGGCGGGGAGGGCTTACCTGGGCCACTTGCACCTCAGGGACCCCTCGCAGGCGCGCAAACAGCTCCAGGTGCTCGCGGCCAGTCAGGAGGCTGAAGACAGCTTCAGACTGAGGGCAGTAGCCCATGCTACGGTGCGCAGCAGCCGGTTCGTGGGCCACACTGCGGGGTGGGGAACAGGGGGCTCAGAGGACTGCCTAGTCCCTGGCCATACTGCAGGCAAACTCAGGGGTCTCAGGGCACACCCATCCAGGACCACTCTGGTAAGGGACAGGGATGTCTCATGGCCTGGTCCAGGTGTTGGGGTACAGGGTCCCCGGGACCCCACTGGTGATGGGCAGTGGGCCCAGTCCATGCACCAGAAGGTGTGGGGTGGAGAAGAACAATGGCTTGAGCGCCCACCCTGTCCCCACCCGGAGCCCCCTCACCTGTGACCTGCCAGCACAGCCTCGCCTCCGCTGGGCAGCATGTCCCCGGTCACCATACGAAAAGTGGACGTTTTCCCTGCTCCGTTCACGCCCAGCAGCCCGAAACACTGTGGGTAGGCCCCGAATGGCGCTCAGCGAGGCCCCAGGCCCAGCTCCAGCACTGCCGCTTTCTGAGTTTCTGCACAGAGGGCTGTGGGCCGAGGGGAGCCCTGGGCAGATATGGGTGTATGTGGGCAGGCATAAAGCTGTCGTTCAGCAGGGATGGGTTTTTGGCACACAGGATGTGTTCAATACATCCTGGCACACAGTGGGTAGCCTATAAAGGTCATACACAGAGTGCATGAGGTTTCCAAAGGTTTCCCAGCGTACAGTGGGTACCTACTGAACAATGGCACCCAATGAATACTCAGGCTGGCTGCACAGTCAGCCAAAAGTAGAGAGGTTGGCTAGCATACAGTAGGTACTTAGTAATTATTCGATTTATGCTCACATAATGTGTATCTATAGATGTGTGCTGGCTGGCTCCTAGCAGGTGGCCCATAAATGACACATAACAAATTAGTTTGCAAATAGTAGGTGCTCGAATGTGAACTGGTACAAAGCAGGTGCCTAATAAATGTCAGCTGTGAGTAAATGCTTGCTGTGGATACAATAGGGGCTCAGTACCATTGGTGCTTGATAGAAGCTGATCAACACAGGTGGTATTTGATACACCTCTTTGGTGAGCACACTGGGTATTCAATAAGTGTTAGCATGCAGTAGGTGCTTAATGAGGGTTTGTAGGCTCAAAATAGCTCGAATATTGGCATCCAGGTGCTCAATAAAAGGTGGTAGATGCACAATAGTTGCTCAATAAAGGACAGTAGGTATGTGTAGGTACTCAGTAAAGGGTGGTGGGCATGCAGAAGGTGCTCAGTAAATGACAGTGGGGCATGCAGTCGGGTACTCTTTCACTGCTCCTGCACCAGGCCTCCACCCTGGACTCACCTCACCAGAGGGGATCCCCAGACATAGGCGGTCAACAGCTGGTATCCTCTGCCCATGGTATACCTGGGAGGGGGGTTCAGGTCCCTGAGACAGGTGAGTGGGCCAGTGGGAGCCCCCACCCAACACTCTACCCAGCCACACCTACCTTGGTCAAGTCCTTCAGCACCAACACGTCCCCCTGGGTGGCCCCTTGGACCACCCGCTCCCGCTCATGAGCCACATCCTCATCTTCTTCTCCCAGGGGTGGCAGTGACCTCAGCTTGGGTCTGGGGACAGAGACATGAGTGGTCCTAAAGTAGCTCTTTGGCCCCTGAAACCCTCCCCTTGGTCCTCACTGACCGTGGCCTGAGATGGTTGCGGTGCTGCAGCAGGAGAGTGAAGAAGAGGAAGAGCGGCCCCTGTACTGCCATGGCCAAGAGATTCTTGCCAACCACCTCCCAGCGCAGGGGTGACTGGAATTGCCTGTCTCCTGTGGGATAGGAAGGAGGGATTGGGTCCTTGAGAAGGCTTGGTTTCTGGCCCCCTCCCCATCCAGCTCACCAGGATTCTTAAAAGAAAGGAACAAGAATTAGATAGGCCACTCAACTGGAGTCTAATTGGCATGAAAACAGAGGTATTACCACTTCCATTATTTACAGACTTAGATGCCTTATGATGTAACCCAAGACAGAATTAGCTTTTATGCCTGCTTTATTGTACCACTAACATGGCTCAACATTGGGGCCACCTAAAACTCCCGATTCTTCCCTTGGTGGCTGTTTGTCTCCACCCTGTAAGATCGACTCTAGGTTGGCAATGCCAAGGGTGCTCGCTATCTGCAGTCACTGTCCCACCCAAGAGGAAGTTCTCACCCAAGAGCTCAAAGGCATCAGCCATGGCCTGATTCCGCACCATGTCGATGAGCCCTCGGCCCAGGCAGAAGTGGGGGAAGATAAGGAAAACCCGTTTCAAGATCCGGCTCACCTCCTGCAGCTTCTGCTCAATGGCAGAAAGAGGGAGGCAGGTCAGAGGCTGAGCCAATACCCCAACCTAGCCCAGGCCCCAGCCTCACAGCACCCCACCTGATCAGAGAAGAGTTCAAGCACGAAGGTGGCCATGCTGCCATTGATGCCAATAAAGAGGTTGATGCAGGTGAGCACCACATAGGCCGTGCTGGGCACGGAGAAGAAGAAGGAGGCGGGGTACATTAATGGTGTGATGGACCAGCTGAGGGGACAATAAGAGTCATTGGAGTAACTACTCAGACTGAGCAACCCTGAGAGAAATACAGATATCCCTTCTCATCTTTTGTGCCTTAGGTCTCTATTAATGTGAATCAGTACAAGATGAGCTTTTAAGGCCACGTTGGAATACCACTGAATGAGATTCCCAAATGGGGTCACCTCGGACTTCCATATCCACTCCTTGGGAGCTGCTGTGGTGTCCTATCTCCCTCAGCAGTATTTGGCACGAGTGGAAGCAATAAGACAGGCCCTGAGGGACTGGGGGCCTCACCCGTATAGTAGTAGCAATAGCAGGAGAGCAGGCAGGTTGGCAGGGGCCACGTATGCCTTCTGCTGGAAGGCCAGAAATATGAGCACCACGATGCACGCTGGCACCAAGTAGTTACACTGCATTAGAGATAGCAGTTACCCTCATAATTGTGAAAGGGCAGGGACTGCCACCCTCAGCCCTGTGCCCCACCTTGGCCTCCCTGCTTTTTGGGTAGGAGGGCATGATGTCTCCCACAGTCCCCAAGATGTCTTGGACAAGCCCCTGCCCAGAAGGGGCCAGAAGGGACAGTGGCAAGCAGTGGCTAGGCTCCCGCCCTTCCAATAAGCCCCCGCACCATGTCCCAGAGAAAGTTGCTGAGCCAGTAGAGGGTGGGGGGCAGACCCCCCATGAGTTGCAGGTGTTTGGCTTGGGTGACACGCTCCTCGATGAGGACAAGGGTGAAGCTGGCTGGGACGAAGGACATGGCAAAGACCACACAGATGGAGACGAGGACATCCACGGACGAGGCCATCCTGGAGGTGAGGGCATGAGGGCCGTTGTACGGTGAGGGTGTGTGGGCTGCTGAGGGCAGAGCTGAACATGCAAAGGTCTACAGGGCTGGGCACTGGTGGAGGAGATGGCTCAGGTCATTTAGGCATAGGTGGCTGTAATTGGCAGGAGAGGTTGTACAGGTCCCTGGTAGGATAAAGGTTGCTGAGACAAGGTCGTGCAGGCTGCTGGGGGAGGCTGTGACCCATTGAGCCTGATTATGTCCCCTTACCCTGGCCAGGAGAGGGGCAGTTTCTGTTCCCTTTACATGGTGAGTGTGGCAGAGTTCAAATCCAGCTGCCACCACTCAGAACAACAGAGACTGAGTCAGGGGAGGGCACATGGGGCCAAAGGACTCACAGTGCAACCTCAGACAGCTGCTGCTTGGTGAGGTTCAATGGGTGGTTGAACGTGGTGATGCTGTGGGCACGGCTGGTGGGGCCTGGAGGCAGGTGGGCATGTAGGAGTGCGTTGTTGGCTCGGTTGACAAAGGCCACCATGGAGTGCCAGCCTTTGTTGTTGAACCAGACCTGGGGTGGGGGGTCAGGGCTACAGGGTCAGGGCAACAGGGCTGGACCTTGCTCTGACCGGCTGTCTGCCTGCCACCCCCAATTCCCACCTTGAGGCTGTCCCGAGCATCCAGGCTGTGAGCCCACGCTGTGAGGTTGTTCAGGACACGCTCAAGGGCCCCTCCAGGTGGGGGGCTCAGCAGTGCCCGCAGCTCCTCCACGGAGCGGCCCACCTCGTGTCCCGAGGGCAGGCCTGGGTCTCGGCCACTCAGTGAGAAGCCTCCATACCTGTGGCACCCGGCAGGCAGGGAGGGGGCAGCTGAGGGCTAGGGATGGGGGGCCTGGGAGAGTTTCCTATGGGTAGGCAGGGGGTGGGAATGGAACGGGGGCAGGGGACCCCAAGCCAGGCCCTCCTCACCTGACCTCATTCACCCACTTCTTAGTCTTCAGGCTGCGGGAGAGACAGAGACAGGGATGGGGGAGGGGATGGCGAGAGATGAGGAGAGGCGCCCCAGAGACAAACAACAAGAGGTGAGCTGTGGGGGGCCCTCAGAAGGCCCCCAGGCTAAACGTCCACCCCACCTCCTCTAGGACTAGGCCAGCACCCCCAAGCCCAGCAGAGGACCCACGCTGCGCCCTGGCAAACTGAGCCCCAGGGCAGCAGCTCACCCCTGGTGCACCAGGCGCGGGTAGGTCTTGACCAGGAAGTCGGACAGGTTCCGGCCCGTCAGGTTCTGTACCACTTCCCCCGAGCTGGTCACTGCCTGGGGCGGAGGGGGTCCCCCGGCGGCCAGTGGGCAGTGGGGCAGCAGGCGGCGGACGCCAGGCTGGCTGCACTGGCAAGCTGGGGACGGAGACTCTGGGGTCCAGTTTCCTCTGGCCAAGACCTTGGCCACGCTGGCGGGAACTTCGGGCACCGAGAACCGGCAGGGGAGGGGCTCTGCGCACTCAGGGGACCTGTGGGGTCGAGGCGCATGGCTGTGGGCCCCCACCTTCTGGGGGCTCCCTGAAATGTGTGGGCTCCCAGCCCCCAGGTGGGCACAGGGGATGTTCCAGGCACCCCCTGAGGCCCACTGGCCAGAGCCCAGATGGGAACCCAAGGCCAGAGAGGGCAAGGTGTGGGCAGCTGGGCCTCACCTGTGGGAGCTATTGTGCAGGGGGGGCTCCTCCAGTCCTGCCTCCCGCAGCAGCACTGTGAGCAGGTGGGCTCGTGCAGGGTCCCCGGGTGTGTCCTCGCTGTGCAAGGGGAGGCGTGGGGTCAGGGCTGTGCCCACAGTTGCCCAGCCCTCCTGCCACCAGCCCCTTTCCTCTGCACCCACCTGAAGAAGGACACCTGGGCGCCATACATGGTGGGGCTGAGCCGCAGGGCCGGATAGTGCCCGAAAGGAGGTACGATGAGGCTGAACACCAGGGCCAGGCCCACAAAGAGGGCAGGCAGCACAATCTGAGAGACCGGCCCATTACCTGCTGCATCCACCCACTCTCCGGGTGTGCTTGCACTCATCCCTGCTCTTGCTCTAGAACCATCCATGGCTCCCCAGTGCCCTCAATCACTGTGGTCAGCGTGGGGGACACATCACATGGGGTTAAGCAGTTGAATTAGGCCACTGCATGCATGGCCAGCGTGGAGAACTGGCACTCAGGGACTCCCAAGTGCCACCCCCCTGGTGCCAAGCCCCCCTCACCTGTGCAAACAGTCCGCGGCGGCTACGGCGGGCAAGCAGGAAGCGCTTGAGGAGCAGGGCCCGGAGCTGTTGGCAGGTCAGCGCCCAGCCCTGTACCAGGCCTCTGGCGTCTGTTCCAGAGCCCTTCAGGGCCTGGGTCTCCGGCACCGACCCTGTGGGGGATGGGAGGCTCGGTGCTCGTGCCACAGGAGAAGGGGCCACCAGGCCATGAGTGGGGACAGGGACTCACCTGGCTCTCCGTTCTCCAGGGCCGACTCCTCCAGTGGCATCTTGAGCCGCATGGTAGCACCTGGCGCAGCAGTGCCCACGCGAGGGTGCTGCTCGCTGCTGCCGTCTGTGGGCCCGTTAGGGTCAGGGTTAGTGTTTAGCCCGGGGTCAGGGCCCATGCCAAGGGTTACGGATGGGGGGAGGGGGTGTCAGGAATCAGGGACAGAGGTCAAGGCTATGCCTTGGGCCGAATTCGGCCAGGGATTGGGACTTGGCCTCGGTTCAGATCCAACTTGGGACTGAGGTCAGGGGTCAATGGTCAAGGAGCTGCAGCCGCACCCTCTGCCTTTGTGTCCACCGCATGGTCCTCTACCACCTTCAGGAAGATCTGAGGGACGAAGCAGGGGCTCAGAGGCTGGACACCCCCAGGAGGGAACTCAAGAGCCCCCAACCCCTCACCCACCATGGGTCTGCAGGCCTTCCCAGGAGGCCTCTAAGCCTCCAAACTTCTTCCTGTGCCATGCCTCCTCCCTGGAATGCTCTCAATAAACAAACTTCTATTCATCCTTCAAAACCCCACCTCCTCCAGGCAGCCCTCACCCTGGCCCTGCAACCACCACCCAGCCCCACACCTCCTCGAGGCTGGTGTCCGAGATCCCATAGCCGGCAAGCTGCAGCTCCCCCAGCCGCCCGTCCAGCTCCCGGAAGAGCTCAGCAAAGCTGCCGTCGAGGGCACCCACATAGGGCAGCACCAGCACCAGCTCGTGTGGCAGCTCCTCCACCAGTCGGGCCCCGGGCACCCAGCGCTGTACCAGGGCCAGCAGCTGGGGTGCACCTGGGTGAAAAGAGGGGGGTTCAGGGGCCCTTGTAGACCCAGGAGCCCCGGGTCCTGCCCTGCCCCTCCCATGCCAGTCTCCCTGGGGAAGGGGCCTGGGTGACCCATGAGGGAACTGTCCCTGCAGGCAGAGGTCCGGGGTAAGAACCTGATGGAGGGATTGACCAGGATTAGAGGCCAGAGGTAGGCTTGTCTCTGGGCCAGCCCAGGGTTGGGGATCGGGGGTCCAGTATGAGGTTGTGAGTTCAGCCACCACCACCCCACTGCCCCCTCCCTTGGCGTCTCCCACCTGCCCTTACCAACTGGGCTGCCAGTTTTCTGTTCCTGCCTGGCATGCATGGTGTTCTCCCAGTCAGTGTCACCCTGCAAGCAACGAGGCACCAACTGGCTTCACCGTCGGGCTGGACAGAGCCTCAGGGGTCAGGGGTCAGAAGGTCAGCTCTCACCTTCCCACTGGTGGTCAGGGGCGGGGGACCCTTCACCAGCGTCAAGTAGTAGCCAGAGCCCAAGTGATGGCGCAGGAAGAGCGGGGAACCACAGCAGCATAGGCGGCCACCTGCCACCACCGCCACGCGATCTCCCAGGAGCTCAGCCTCATCCAGGTGGTGGGTGGAGAGGATCAGTGTGCGGCCTGGCGATGGGGACCACCAGGTCTTTGCCCAAGTTGTGGCCTTTGCCAGGAGTTGCCTGCCTCGTGTAGCAGACCCTACCCATCCCTCAAAACCCCATCCCTAGCACCTCCTTGTCAGATACATTTTCTGGCCCCTCAAGCAGAATCCAGGGGAACCCCTAACTTTTACCTTTGCGATATTTGAGCAGCAGATCCCAAATGCTGCGGCGGGAAGTGGGGTCCACACCAGCTGTGGGCTCGTCCAGGATTACAACGTGAGAGCCCCCCACAAAGGCGATGGCCACAGACAGCTTCCGCTGCATCCCACCTGGGCGGGGCCAGGGGTGGAGCGTCTCAGTGTGACCTGCCCAGCCTTGGCCTACCCACATGAACCTCAGTGCCTGGTTTCTGGTGGGCCCCCAAGATATGTCCCCTGGCTTCCTGCCACCTCCCTCCCCTGTGAAGGTGACTTCCTGGAGGGCGAGCTCACCGGAGAGGTGGCGAGTCTGCACATGCTGCTTGGGGACCAGCCCCACGTCCTGCAGAAGACGGTCCCGCTCGGGGCCCACAGCAGCCACACTCAGACCCTTCAACCGCCCGTAGAACCAGACGTGCTCACCCACGGTCAGCCTGTGGCCATGGGTGCAAAGTAGAGTGGCCAACGTGGCAGGCAGGGGCCCAGGGGGCACCCTGCCCCTTCCCGCCCCTGCACCCCAGGCCTGCCAAGACGCACATGTCAAACAGCACGTTGTACTGGGGACAGACGCCCAGGTGGGGCCGGATGGCATCCATGCTGGACTGGACGTCATGGCCCAGGACGAAGGCGGAGCCACCGCTGGGTGGGAAGAGACCGCTCAGGATGGACCTGGGGATACAGGGGTCTCAGAGCAGCCCCCTTCATCAAGAGAAGGGACACCAGCACTTACAGGGCACCTATTGTATGTTTAGTCCAAAGGGGTGTTATGTCCCCATTTTACAGGGAAGGGAAACTGAGGCTCAGAGAAAATACTTATTGCCTGCCTATTGTGTACCCAAAGTGGACTGCGGGTCATGCCCCCAGATGGCTTTCCCATTGAACGGATGGGGAAGCTGAGGCCCCAGGGAGTGGAGGGGAGGGGAGGGTCCCGCCACTCACAGTGTGGTCGTCTTGCCGGCCCCATTGTGACCCAGGAAGGCTGTGATGTGTCCCATATAGAAGTCCAGACTGAGCCCACGCAGGGCTGGCTGCGTGCTGCCAGGAAAACGCTTCTCCAGGCTGCGAATGGAGACTCCAGGAGTGAGGCCGGGCGGCGCCTCTTCCACCAGCACTGTGGAGAGGGGAGAGCGCAGCGCAGGCTCAGCTGCGGAGCCCTGGGGGTCCAGGAGCTGGGCGTTGGGGAGAGCTGGTCTGTGGCATGGGGGACCTGTCAGGCTGGGGACTGCAGTGTGGTCAGGGCCTGGGGAGCTGGGGATGTCCAGGGGACCGGGATCTGTGGAATCTCGTTTTGGGGGACACTCAGGGTTCCAACTGGGAAGCGGCTGTTAAGCCATGCCAGGCCTCACCATTTGGGTCCTGCGGGGCAGGGGAAGGGGCAGGACCCTTGGGGGCCCAGGGCCCACACCAGTAGCTCCTCCGAAAGGGAAAATTCCACGGTTCAGGGATCCCATACTGGCCTGGGAGGAAAGGTGCGCTCGGTTATCCTTGAGCCCATCCCAACTAAGAGTTGCTGGCTTCAGGCCACACACCTGGAATCAGGCATCCAGGTAGGACGTGGCCAGGAAACCCCGCCCGCCAGCTCAGGCCCCGCCCCTCAATGCGCGCATGTGCCAGAAAGCCCCACCCCTTCACGCGGGAACCAGCCTCCAGGTGCCAAATGGCCCGCAACCCCTCCCCCACGGCCCACCTGGGCACACAGCCTCCAGGTACCAGGTGGCGAGGCCGTAGAGCGCGGCGTCCAGCAGCAGAAGGCCCGAGACCTGGGCCAGGCTGAAGACGTCTGCGGTGGGCCCGGTGCCCACGTTGCGCCACTGCGCGCCCTCACCCTGCTCCTCCAACAGCGCCAGGCTCTCACAGCCGAAGCCAAAAGCCACGGGCGACAGCAGACTCTGTGGACGGGAGCGGGCGGGTCAGCGGGTGACCGCCGCCCGCGGCGTCCCTCACCAAGCCCGACCTGACTCTCACCGCAGCCACGCGGGCACCCGTGGGCAGCCGGTCCCGCCAGGCCACGCACAGCACGTAGGGCAGGTAGAGCGCGAAGTAGGCCAGGCCGCCGCAGGCCGCTGCCAGGTTGGCATGGGAAAAGAAGGTGCTCAGTAAGAAGCTCTGGACCACCGTGGCCACCGCGAAGGCCGCCAAGAACAGGAAGACCACGACCGGGTGGCTGTAGGGGAGGATGTCCCCCAGCTGCGGGAGGCAAGGGGAACTCAGCGTCGGGCGCTTGGATTGGCCCCACCGACGCCTCCTGCAGATGACTCCCCGCATACCCATTCTGCCTCCGGGAAGGCCCAGGCGCACCCACCTTGAGCACCAGCACCAGCAGCGCGGTGCTGAGAAGAAAGGGCACCAGGCAGCTGAGAAACCAGCCCAGCCACAGCACGGTGCGGCTGAGCCCCATGGCGCGCATGGTGTCGCGCAGCCGCGTCTCCTTCTCGCGCACCACGGCCTTCACTGTCAGCGCCACCGAGTAGATCCAGGCCAGCGTCAGGAAGAGCGGCAGCGAGCGGCTCAGTACACGCAGGAACCTGGACAGGGGACAGCTGGGGTGGAGGCTGGAGACCCTCCGCACGACCCCCATCTAACTGAACCGTTGGTGTCCAGGGATCTTAAGGCTTAGCCGGTTATGGAGATTCGCCTCCCTCCTCCTTGGGCCCCTAGTCTAGACTCGGGCTTCCAGCTGTCAGTGCAGGCCAGGTTCTCCCTGCGCCCGGAGACCCCAGACTCTCGGGGATCCCTGCTCTTCCTGCGACAGGACACACGGAGTGGTCCCCCTGAGCCAGCAAGTGGTTCGCAGCCTTGACCGCACGAGTGTTCCAAGCAGAGCCCGAGCCCCACCCTAAGACCCAGGACCTCGCGGCTGGGGTACGGAGTGGGGAGGGTCTCACGCGTCGTCCACGTAGCACGGGTAGGGCATCTGCTGCAGGTAGAGGCCGGCGCGAGGGGCGGCGCCGCTGAGCACGCGGACGGCTGCACGCTCCAGCAGCTCCTGCAGGTACACGAAGCCGCCCCACACGTAGCGCAGGTCAGTCAGCGGGTCCGCGGCCGGACCTGGGTCCCAAAACCTGCGAGAGGGGCGCGGTGGTCGGCTGCAGCGAAGGACTGGAAACTCCCCCAGCCCTGCTCCTCCCAACCTCGGGTCTGTCTTTATCCTGCGGGCTCAATTACGCGCTCGGCCCCGCCCTCCACGTCCTCGGTCCCAGCACACACAACCTGCAGTTGTGTCCCGGGTCCTCGGCCCCGCCTCTCACGCGCATAGGCCCCGCCTTTCACGAGCCCCAATTGGTCTAAGGAGCCCTGGGCTCCGCCTACCATGCCTCGTCCGGCCCTGGTTCCGTCTATCATGGTCTCCTATTGGCTGAGTGCTCTAAGACCCCGCCCATTAGCCTTGCCCCCCCGCCCCGCCCCCGCCCCCACCTGTCCCTGATCTTATTGGTCCTGGTGACAACGTCAATGTCCATGCGGATCTTGATGCGCACGTGGCCGGGGCCTGGGCCTGGGGCTGGGTTATCTGCGGGGTCCGGGGAGTCCTCGGGCCCCAAGAAGACGACGCCGGCCCAGAAGCGGCGCTCCGCGAGCAGCTGCAGGGCCCGCGACACCAGAGCCGCCTCTGAGGGCGCTGCCTCCAGCTTGTCCAGGGACACGCACTGCGGGGCGAGCGCGTGAGTCCGAGGCGCTGGGGTTTGCCCGCCCCTCGAACCCCTCCTCTCCCGGGACCTCGGGGGCCTGCCTCCCCCTCAGACCTCAAGGAAGCCCAGGTGTCCCCATGCTCAGGCTCTCCCTGGGACAGGGCTCGCCTCCGCCCTCGGAACGCCAGCTTGGACTCTGCCTCCCCATCAGACAGAGGTCCCCAGGTGCAGGGCCCCTTCACCTCCATCACATGGCCCAGCATGGTCACCAGGCGCCCCACATCAGCATGGGCGTCCCTCCAGCTGTAGCCGCCACGGCCAGGGTCCAGAAAGGATCGAAGGGCCTCCCTGCGGTCGGGGCCTCCAGGGGCTGGCTGCCTCTTCCCTTTGTCCTGCACTTGCAAGAGCCTCTGGGGGGCGGCAGGTGAAGGTGGGGGTCAGCATCGCATCCTCCTTCCCATTCACCGGGAAGGGACGCCCCCAACCGCAAGCTGAGCCCGCATCCTGGCCCCACCTCACCTGCAGCACGGCCACATTTTTACTGTTGTTCATGAAGGTGAAGATCTGGGGTCCCAGCACGCTCCAGGCCTCCTGGACGTCCTGCAACAGAGCCAGCTCCTCGAAGGTCCGGTTCACCTGCAGGAAGGTGGGCAACAAGTTCAACCCAGGCCCTGCCCACTCATGACCTTCGGTCTTCTGAGGACCCCTGCAAACCTCCCCTGAGCCTTTGCACGTGCCGGGCCCTCTGCCGTCTGGCAGACTTCTATAAAACCCAGCTTCTGGGGCCCTCTCACCTGGCCCTGCCCCAGCTCGGCCAGCCCCCTCTTCACCCCAGCAATGCAGCTGCCACCACTCACCTCTGCCATGAGCTGCCTGGTGAAAGGTGTGTCAGGTGCAAACAGCAGTTTCCCCAGGAGCAATGGCTTCACGTGCCTCCAGAGTAGGCGGGACAGTGGGTGGTCCCCCAGGGTTCCAATCAGCTCAGAGCAGGCGGGGCCTGGGGTGGGGGAGGCATGAGGCCCCGCCCCCGTGACCCCCCTCCACTTCCCAGTTAGGGAAACCAAGGTCAGTCACTCACTCAGGTTATTGTCGGGCAGGGCCGATGCTGGCTCCGGCCCCACCAACTCCCGAATGTCACTAGCCTCGTACCAGTTGAGAGAGGGGCCCCCTGGGCTGCTGGGCCCCCTGGCACTGCAGAGGGCTTCTGACACTAACTCCAGCGGGCCACCTGTCCCTTGGGGTCTCCGCAGCAGTGTCCGAAGCTCCGCCAGGCTGGGCAGTGCCAGAAGCTAGAGAGAGGCCACCAGAGGGCGCGAGTGACCCCTCTCTGTACGATCCCACCTGCAACCCTTTTTTGAGACAGTCTTGCTCTATGGCCCAGGCTGGAGTGCAGTGGCATCATCATAGTTCACTGTAACCGCAGACTCCTGGGCTCAAGCGATCCTCCTGCCTCAGCCTCCTGAGTAGCTGGGACTACAGGCTCACGCAATGATGCCAGGCTAATTTTTCTATTTTTAGTAGAGACTAATTTATCTATTTTTTAAAGTAGAGATGGGGTCTCACTCTTGCTCAGCCTGCTGTTGAACTACTGAGCTCAAGTGATCCTCCTACCACTGCCTCCCAGAGTGCTGGGATTACAGGCCCGAGCCACCGTGCCCAGCCCCACCTCCAATCCTTCACCTTAAGCCAGGTGGGCACCTTGCCAGGAGCACCCTGAAAACCTGCCCAAGGGAAGTGCCCAGGGCTGCCCTATCATCACCCCACCCAGGCAGCCTATCCTTATTGCTTCCTGGCAGGGTCGAGGTTGGGTGGCACCTCTTACCTCCATGGCCAGGTCCTCAGCTGCCTCCACAAAGCTGCCCAGGGACTCCTGGGCTTGGCTCAGCACAGACCCCAGGGATTCCTGGGGAGAAGAACAGGACAAAAGTGACAATGACTTTGATTGAGGGCTCACTAGAAGTTACTCTGCCCAGTTCCCAGGTAGCTCATACTATCACTGTCCTCATTTTGCAAATAGGAAAACTGAGGCTCTGAGAGGCACACGGACTCCTACAAGGTCTCATGGACTGGAGTCTTCATTACCAGGCCAGACACAGGCTGTCCCGGCACAGACAGGTGCCAAAGGCAGTCCAACCAAAGCCCTAGAGGCTGGCTTCAGAGGCCAAGGGAGGGGAGGCAGCTGGCCAGGGATGGGACAGTGCCAGGACCTCCTGTGAGCAGCATCCCAGAGAGTCAGCCTGGTCCCACCCCTCCCCACCCCGCTCTGCCTCACCCCCTGCAGCAGCGACGCCAGCAGCTCAGTGGGCACAGAAGGTTGCTGCTGTGTCCGGTCGCTCTGCCGAGGCTGGGCTTCAGGGAGGAATGCAGAAAGGCACGAGGTTAGACACCCCCCTTAGCCTGAGACATCCACTGCCTCCCTGTGCCCATTTCAAAGCCAGAGAGTCGAGGCTCAGAGCTCAGCCTTGCCAGGGGACCCTGCCCTGCTCACCTGCGCTGTGTGTGGTCCTCAGCATGGGTATCACCTTCCTCAGGCCAGCCAGCGTCCTGTGGGCACTGGGACCCCCCAGCACGGTGCGGGCATCAGCTAGGAGCCGGGAGACCCTGGGGACAGAGGGAGGGCAGGAGGCAGGGTTCCAGGGGCACTGCCACACCCCAAGCCTGCAGGCCTGCACCCACTGCCTCTGCTCACAGGGAGTCGTTGAAGTTGTTGAGGAGCCCGGCCTCCTCGCCGGGTGTTGGGTGCAGGAAGCAGGTGTTGTTCACATTGCAGATGAGGCCCTGGAGCCAGGGCACGGTGCCAGCCGACGGGAGAGGCTTGTTGGGGAAGTGGCCTGTGGAGAGAGGAGCCCCCCTTGGTCTGACCACCCCCCCATGGCTTGCACATCTCCAGAGACAGAGCTCACACTCATGCCACCTACTGGGTGTCCCTGTGCACAGGCTGACCCATCTGCCTCCCCCCAAGGGAGCTTACATTCATGGTGCTCCAATGGGGGATGGGAGTGGCGTACTGCCACCAAGATGAAGAAGAGAAAGAGAGGCCACAACAACTCGACCAGGAGCTGGAGCTAGCAGGGAGAACAGGCAGGAGATGGTGGGGGACAGCGGTGGGGGGAGGTGCCAGCCGACCCCGTCCCACCCTGGCCTGGCATTACCGGTTGTCTACGGCGATATGTGAAATTCTTCCAGAGCAGCAACATCAGCTGTGTCCAGAAGGCCATGGTGGAACTGGACAGGGAACAGGGCAGAGAGGTTAGGGCAGAGAGACTGAGGACATGCTGTGTGGCTGCAGGCAACTGTCTGCCCCTCTCTGCCCCTCATTCCTTTATCCCACTGTGCAGGGCTCCTGGACTCTCTGATTAGAGTGAGGCAGACGGGTGCGGGGAGTAAGCCAACGGGAGCCCTTCCCAAAGCCGCCCCTGTCAGGACTGCATCCCTGCAGGCTGGGGTCTCCAAGGTCTGGAGGGCCAGCCTCTAATCCTGGGGGGGAGCCTTGGCTTAACACCTTGTCACTGAGCTCCACCCTTAGCCCCACCTACGGGCCTCTTCCAAGTCCTGGCCCCGCAGCCTCATCCCTGACCTGGGAAAGGTTCCTGTCCCCTTCACTGTTCCCCAGAGATAACAGCAACGAACATGTCACACGCCTGGCTGGAAGTGATACACCACCACCCCACTTATGGGAGCCCAGGAAAGCAAGCCCGGGCTCCCAGGGAGACCGGTGGGGACCCGGCAGGACACGGGGCCCCAGCTCTGCCCACCCTCTGTGTCATTGATTGCTCAGAAAGACAGCAAGACCCAGGAGAAGGGGCAGGGATAGAAGCTCCTGGAACCAGCGATTCCTGATCTGGCATCCCTTGGCACAGATGGGGAAACTGAGGCTGCCAGAGGGGAAGGGAGTTGCTGAAGGTCATTCATCCATCCAGGCTGGAACCAGGACCTAGGACTCCGACCCCCACACCAGGACTCTTTCCTTTACATCGGGTAAAATTTAGGATATGGGGGAACAGCCTTAGTTTCCCCATTTGTAAAATGGGGGCGGGGGCCTTGGAAGAGTGCTAAAGGGGAGAGGGGCTGCAGGTGTATGTTGCCAAAGACCTCCCAAGGGATCTAGGCGTCTGGCTCTTTGAGAATTAGGGTTCAGCTCAGCTGGCGCCAACACTCACCCTGAGGAAGGGAAGGGCGAGTGAGGTTCTGGACCCCCTAATTCCCGAGAGCTCGCTTCCCTCCCACTCCCTACCCCTGCATTCCCAAGTCTCGGCCTTCTGCCCTGTCCGGGTCCCTCTCACCGTTCTGGGACCCCACCCAGCTCTTGCCGCCTTCCCAACGCCCACGGCGGCCAGGGAGCGCGGCCCCTTTAAGAGGAGTCCTGCGGCGGGCGAGGCGCCCCTCGGCTGCGGACTAGCCCCAGCATCCCCGCGCCCCGGCCGCGCCCGACCCCGGCCCCGCCCTTGCCCGCTGCTATTGGCTGTCATGCCTGCCACTCATCGGCCGGCCCCGCCGGAGCCGCAGAAACCGAGGGAGGAGGCGGGAATACAGTAGGGCCGCGGGGAGCCGGGTTTCTTAAAGGGACCGCGCGCCTCTTGCTGCATCGCGGGGTGATGGGGTGCCCAGCTGGTCCCCAGCGGACCGCCTCCGGGCACGAGGCTAGGCCGTCCTTGGGGATCTGGGCACGAGGCTA